>BMAU01006771.1:0-247500 GCA_019973935.1 Trichonephila clavipes
GAAATACACATCCATTCAGTTAAATCAAGTAAAAAAGAAAAAAAAAAGAACGATATTACTTCTGAAGCAGCGTTTTTAGAAAAGAAATTCATAATACCAATTAATCACTCAAAAGAACATTCGAAAGATTTCCTCAATTTTAAAAAATAGAGTCAAATTAACTCCTAAGTTAAAACTAACTTCAATTATCTCGTTAATTTGAAATTTCATTACGATTTTTTTTCAAACAAGGTATGCGAATGTAATTATGTTACGAGAAAAAATTCAACGAAACTGATTCTCAAGAGAAAACATAAGGTAATTAAAAGTCACATGTATATTTTAAAATTGATACTTTTTATATGAATATTTTGAGACCTGCTATTCAAAATCGATTAGAACTAATTAAGCTGTAAATGACAGAACGCGTAATTCTATAAAATACAAAAATAGACGCTTTAAAAAATAATGCTGCACATAAAAAGATGTTCTATACTGTTCGATGTTAATTTCAAATCGCAAGAGATATTTTCATGCTCTTATTCTGCATTTCAAAGGAAAATAATGATTATTAATATAAAATATGCAACCAACCCTGTTGAAAGGATATTAATGTTTTACAGAGTGTAACGTAGATGTGACTTGGGAAAGGAATTTTCTAGCGTAAAGATTCATAATTTCATTTAAAATAAAAATTTAAAGCTGATGGAAGATTCAATATTTTACATCCATTCAAAGGGTTTTTATTTATACAATGAGCCAAAACAAAAGGAAAAAAAGAAAGAAAGGAAAAAAAAGGAATTTGAATTACTATCGAAGTTTAACCAGACTTGAAAATTTCTATTTTATATTTAATTCAATTTTTCTTTCATTTTTTTACTTTGCTTGAATTTTGAACTCACAACTACTTATTTCCCGTAATTATTATGTCGAAATAAGATTTTTCAATCTAAAAATTATTGCATTACATAGTTTCATCTCAAAATAAACCTTAATAGAATTTCCAAAGGGAAATAAACTCGATACTTGATTTTCATATGAATCTACCTAATGAATTTAAAGATATTTTCCCTTTTTAAAAAGGGAGGTGCCCGCATCGTCCGGACTTTATGGAATGTACTTAATGCATTAAAAACAAGCATATAATGTATTTTATGGCGAATGACTAATGCCATCGCCAATACCACAAACAAATCACAATTTCGTGAAATATATATATATATAAATGGAGGTAGGTAAAATAGTTTCCATGTACGTGAGTAACACTGAGAGCTTGTAGAAGTAAGAAAAACAAAATAAGACAAAACAAAAAATAAAGGATAAATATCAAAGCAAAAGTTACGACACAAACAAATGGTTAGTTTCGTTACTTTTGTTTTTTATTTATACATATTTTTGTCTTATTTTGTTTGTTTTACTTACTTCTTCATGCTTCGTGTGATACTTGTAGAGCACGGAAATTATTTTATCTGTTTTCAGAAAGGGAAAAAATGATTTTTTAAAATTAAATTTAAATTAAAATGATCTCATCGGCTAAGCCATTCCCAAGTCGATAAAAAATAAAAGTTCTTGCGTAATTGAAAAGCTATTATTTATTGATTAGAAGTGGCGATTTCGCAACCTCCTAATTTATTGGGAAGATATTTGATACAAAAATATTCAAACATCAATCTTTTTGATCAACAATAAAACACTTTCAATTTTTTTTTGACAAGTTGAATGCCTTAACATTATATAAAGACACCGCAACGATTTTGAGTACCTTGTAACACAAAATGATTACTGGATTAATGGTACAATAATACCTCGACTTACGCTACCCCAATTTACGTAAATTCGGAGTTACACAATTTCCAAATATCTTTGATTCGTCTTTTTTCCCCCTCCTCATCACTGAGACGAAATCAGAGCTAGAGCCTGATGAAACTGATAATTTGATTGAAGAAATCGTCGATCTTGACAGGAAAATAAATTTACAAGTTGTAATGGCCTCCCAGCCAGGGAAGCCATCTCTTCATCTACTGGACCTTCATCCGTAGGAGGTAAAGATTGATGACCCAAACTAGCCATGAGAAACCCAATTTATTATTACAAAATATAATAATCTAAGACAAGCAAACTGTAAAGGGAAACTTTAGTGACAGAACAATAGCTCAAAACCCTACGTGAATAAGCACACGAGAGAGAGAAATCCTAATACCTTAACTTTACTCAAAGTTATCTTAAGAATCCTACCAAAATTTATTTTAATAGCTAAAGCCCGTCCTATATAATCACGCGTATAAATTCTGATGCTTACCGTAACAGCACTGATTTCAGCGTCTCAGCTTCTTTTCGTTCTTCCACGATTATTAAACTTCTCAATTATATATATACCAGCTAATCTGTATATCAAGGTTTCTTCTTGAGAGAGATGACTGTGAAATAACTTGATTGGTGACCCCCAAGACTCCTCCAGAGGATTAATGGAAATTCACGTAAAGCCCCGTTACGAAGTGAGTAGTGATGTCTTTCAAGAACTGCTGTATTCTCCCAACGAGGAGCTGGCAATTGAAGAGCGCAAAGAAATGCATGGCACGATCAAGATATTAAAGAGCTTCGGTCTGCAGACTCAGTTCAATCAGAAGATTAAATGACGGTTAGGAAAATGACAGGAGGCCTCAATTTAATTGAAAATGGGTTACAAATTTTAGAAAATACAGACTCTAACGAAGATCGTACTTTTTCAATAAAACAGGGAATAAAAAAATATTCGCATGCTACGCGGAAATTTTGCGGGAGGAAAGAAAATCTTTCCTCCGGCAGACTACTGTGTTAGATTTTAAGAAATCGTCCACATTAAAATAACTTCGGTTTGCGATTTTATATTTTGTGTTATTTAGGATTTTATTAAACACTTTATCAATTCCTACTATTAGCTCACACTCTATATATTTATCTATCTTGGTGGAATTTTCAATCGTTAATAAATACATTTTAAAGCGCTCAATTGAGGTGAAATTTTATATATATGATTCTTTTGGATGACAATACAATAATTTAATTATAATTAACAAAAATTAATTGATTAAAACTAATTATTTAAAGAATTACAAATACAGTCACGTTGGCGACTTGTGTCAAAACTTGAAAATGTTATTTTCTCACGTTTTAAAGCATTCAGTTGAACTGAAATTCTATATATACGGTTGTTTTGGATGACAATAGGATTACTTTAATCATAATTAGTAAAAATTAATTACCACTTAATGTTGTGATTCTATCATATGTATGTAATTAATATTTATATTAATTGTAGCTATTTAATAAAAAGTAGCTAAAATAAAATTTTCTTTGTTGATTTAAGTAGGAATTTATTAAAATTTTTTTTATATTTCTTGTTTTTTTAATACTCATCTCTTTTTCAATTCCTACCATTAGCTCACATTCTCTATTTATTTATCTTGGAGGAATTTTCAATCGTTAATAAAATACACTTTAAAGCGCTAAATTGAGCTGAAATTTTATATATATGATTATTTTAGATGACAAAAGTTATTTAATGATAATTAATAAAAACTAATTGATTAAAACTAATTATTCAAAGAATTATAAATACAGCTACATTGGCATCATTTTTGGCGACTTGGGTCAAAGCTTGAAAAGGTTTTTCCTCTCGTTTTAAGGCATTCAGTTGCACTGAAATTTTATACACACGATTGTTTTGGATGACAATACGATATTAATATTTATAATAATTGTAACTATTTAATAAAAAGCTAAAATAAAATTTTTCTTTGTTGATCTAAGTAAAAATCGACTTAAAAAAAAGCTTTCTTTATACACATATTACTAGTTTTATATAAATTATTATATTTGTTTCGTCACTAGCCCAAGATAAAAATAATTTATTCGTTATATATTCGAAATTATAACCTGATTTAAGCGAATTCAACTAAGTTACTTATCACTAAATCCCACCGGGTTATTATTGTAATATAAAAGTTAGTAGTTTAATCCGTTTTTCCTCCAATAGACGCGAGACAGAGTTCGTAGGAGTAAAACACACAAGGGAGCAATGCAACATGTTTCCACGAACTGTCCGTAATGGAAGTTCTAAGAAACGTAGTGAATTACCCCGAATTGAAGCACTCGGTACAATTTAAGAGAATGTGATCAATAGTTATGAGTTCATTGCATTTAATGTGGGACGAATTAACGGAAGAGCAAGAAATACCTCGATTCCGCTTTTAAAAGAGGTATTATTAGAAAATATATTTTGTACTTTCTAAAAGCACTTTATAATACGGTATTCTAAGGTAATAAAAATATTATTCTTTTATCTCAACTTTATATTTTCTAACTTCAAATTTTAACATCTAAAGAGTTAATGAAGTTTTTAAGGTACTAATTAAGTTATTTTTTATAAAATATCACACCGACGAAAAAAATACTAGACATGATTGTAAGACACATACGGAAGAAAAAAAGAGAAATGACAAGTAATATAAAAAAAAATTAAGTCGATTCCTATACAGGTCAACAAAGAAAATTTTATTTTAGTTACTTTTTATTAAATAGTTACAATTAATATAAATATATATATATATATATATATATATATATATGTGTGTGTGGGAGACAACAAGGGGTCCAAAAGTCTTTCTTATGGTTTATTTAACATTAAACAAAAATTAATTAAAAAGGTAGATAAGTTTGACAATGATATGCAGAAGGTAACGCCTGCTCGCGCACCTCTCGCGTTCTCCTTTTCTCTCTAATTCTGCTCTAATGTCCAAGAGTTTTAGTTTTGATTTGCTGCACCTGCGCGCGAAGACTGCTTGGCTTTGGCTGCCACAATCGGCCAGCCTGACTGTCCGCTGTCCGCAGCGGTACGTCCATAGAGACCAAAGGAGAATCTGAAACATACAAAAAAGACGGAACAGACAAGGACTATACGACAAATACACAAAGATTTAACATATCATAATTCTGCTGAACTAGACAGTTTCTCCATCATGTGAAGGCATCTCTTCGACATCCGGAAGGTTCCACAGGAAAACACTGTGTTTCACAGGCATAAGAACGTCTTTTTTAACAAGTTGATCTTTGGTTGAACGCATCGATATTTTCCTCTGTAGAGTTCTGGACGTCTGTTCAAAACGATTTCTCTTTTTCCTTCGTTTCCACTGCCAAGGCTCAAAGATCCTTCGGAGCAACACAAACCGTCTATAATTACGTTCCATAGGTGAAGGGGTAGGTGAGCGGGAGATGAATTCCACGGAACTCGTTTTCATGGCACAATTGGCTTTCTTACACAATACTATATCAGAACATTTTTCTCTTACAATACTCAATTTTAACTTAGTACTCTTAATTTTATTACATTTATAATCCTTAATTAGAGAACTCGAATCATTTCTAGTATTAAAGTTTTTAACATGTGGCAAATCATAACTAGAGTTTTCTATCACATTTGAAACAGAAACATTTGGAAAAGAAACACCATAATTTGCACTCAAAGAGAGAGAGGATTCACTTTCACTTAATAAAACATCGCTCTTTGCAGGGCCTAGTTTCTCTATTTCAGAATATACACTGGGATGTATAATAAATTCTTCGGTCAAGGTCGGTGATATCGCCGTTCGCAGACTTATACCGGAAGAGTGTTGATCAAGAGAAATATTTATGGGTTTAACTTCTACCATACGCTGTTCGCCAAAACATGAGCTTAATGTTATGATTTCTTCGGAAGGTGTTTGCACTCTAATTAGTGAGGAATTTAAAACTGGGATCTGGCAACCTGAATCGATCAAGGCTGTTACGGGCTGATTTTCCACAAAAATGTTTACATATTGAAGATTGCGCATTCATCGCTATTTTGTTTTTCGCTCTCGATTTTCAAAGTATTCACGTTTATTCTATTATGGATGTGGTCGTTAGATTCTTTAGGTTTAAAACGCTTCTCACAGTCTCTTGTGTAATGAGATGAATCACCGCATATATAGCAATTTTTATTTTCTCTTTCAAGATATTGGGGATAGTTCTCTTTAATCTTTGGTTTAAAGTTTTGTGATCTATTTTTAAAGGGGTCTTGGGTATATCCATAAGTAATAGGAATTTCTTTATGTGATCCGCTTCTAGATGAAATATAAATATCACACTCTTTAGCTAAATCAATAGGCCTAAACCAATCTTCTGCTTCTCGAATGCCAATATGAGTTGCAGTTTCCTTATTTAAAGTTTCAAATAATTTATCAGAAATTATAAGATCACATAGAGATTCAAAGGAATTAACTTTTCTTAACGAACAATAATATTGGAAGTTTGCCGTCAATCTTGCAGCAAATTGGATGTATGTCTCGCCTGATGATTTTATAGCATTTTTAAATGAGTTTAAACACTCGCGAGGGGTTAATTGGAATTCTCTGAGTACTAAAGATTTTAGTTTTTCATAGTCATTTAATTCCTCTTCTTTAATATACAGTAAGACGTTATGAGCTCTTTCGCCCAGAAGATTTATTAAAATTTCAGATTTATATTCATCATTTATTTTCTTGGTTAAAAATGCGCGTTCTAATGATTGGAAGAACAGATTAAAATTTTCAGATCTGGTGGGAACAGGAAGAGATAAAGTCCTAATACTGTTTATCATATTTTCTATGTTAGTTTCGAACTGTTTTTCTTCGACTTTAGCTGCAGGATTTAAACTTAATGCTTTATTTTTAGCCGTTTGAAGTTCGATTTCTTTTTCTAATTTTGCTAACTGAAGTTTCGCGAGCTCAATTTTCTGTTTTTCTAAAGTTACTTCTCTTTCGTTTCGCGATACTCTCTCATCTATACAGTTTTGAATTAAAGTTTTAACGAAATCTGGATCACTTTCAAATGTACTACTGTTCTCAATTTTAGTCTTTAGTTTAGCTATAGTGTCCGTACTCTCCACAGTACCGTCTAGATTCTCAACAACTCTTATGAGATCCTCTTTAAGAGCGTTTTTATACATTTTAGAAAAATATGGAAAGATCCTACCTTTTTTTTTTCTAGCTCCCTTGTTGCTCGCACGTACGATGTATCCAATGAAGAAAATTTCGATTCCACTGATTTCACCTCTTCGCAGGTAATATAGTTGAAATTGTTCGAATTGACACCTCTTCGCAGGTGTTTGTGAGTGGATCGAACCTCTACACAGGCGGAATATTTGTCGATGGTTCGTTGAAAAATACACCTCTACACAGGTTATTTTGTTATTTGTTCCGACCTCTACACAGGCGGAATGAAGTTGAAAAATTCAACCTCTACACAGGTTGAACGAAGTTTCCGAAAAATGGCGGCGCGTCTCCTCCACGGACGGCTTTTGTTCACGTTCCAAACTTTGATCAAAATCGAAATCTTTTTTCAATCCCGGCCTCTACACAGGCGGAGTATTCATGCTGAGTTCAAACCTCTACACAGGTTGAATATTTATGCAGAGTTCAAACCTCTACACAGGTTGAACGAAGTTTTTGAAAAATGGCGGAGCGTCTCCTCACGGACGCTTTTGTTCATTGTCCAGACTTTGGTTCAAAATCGAAATTTTATCGATCCCGGCCGAGCCCCCATAATTTGTGGGAGACAACAAGGGGTCCAAAAGTCTTTCTTATGGTTTATTTAACATTAAACAAAAATTAATTAAAAGGTAGATAAGTTTGACAATGATATGCAGAAGGTAACGCCTGCTCGCGCACCTCTCGCGTTCTCCTTATCTCTCTAATTCTGCTCTAATGTCCAAGAGTTTTAGTTTTGATTTGCTGCGCCTGCGCGCGAAGACTGCTTGGCTTTGGCTGCCACATATATATACATAAGACAGGATCCCAATATTAAGTGACAAAATAGAAAGCAGCTTTCCTTTTTCCTTTCTATATATGGTGTTGGACAGTGGCGCACACGGGGGGGCCTGGGGGTCCGGACCCTCCCTTCAAGGCCCTTGATTTTTTTCCCGATTGATTATAATTCTAAGTACATAGTACGTAAAATTTAATTAAGTATTTGTAATTAATGATTAATTTTATTAATTAATGCTAATTATTTATTCAATAATTAGTTTTTTACTGTGTTTTGTTCCCGAAAATCGAAAAAATCAAAAGGAGCATGATACAAGAATGGTGAACTTTCGACCCCCCCTTGAAAAATTCCTGTGTGCGCCACTTGTGTTGGACTATTTTTGTTTGTTTGTTGCTATTTATTCATTAATTAAATTTAATTATTCTATTAAAATAGCATAGTAAAAACGAAATCACATTCTCGGAAATTAGGCCATCGCTGGTGGAATTCGAATCCACAAAATTTGGATTAAAGGTCCATTGCGATACGGGAACACAAGGAATGATTTTCCTTTCTATACATGCTGTTGGACTATTATTTTTATTTGTTAATATTTATACACTTTTTAAAATTTAATTAATGAATTAATATTTAAAAAATGTAGTAACATCAAGTGTCATCCACTACACAATTAAAAAAATGTATTTCAATTTGAATGGACGAAAAGAAAGTATTTCATTAACAATTGAAAATTTGAACAAGATATATATAGGGAGAGAGTGAACTAATTGTAGGAATTGAAAAAAAAAATAAAAATTATTACTAGCAAAAAATAAATAAATGATAGCACATGAGATATAGAAGTAATTATAACCATGTAGGGGAGAAGGGAGATTATTAATTGTATATTAAATTTTTTAAAAAAATGGTTTCAGCCTTTATGTATGTGTGATCTACATTTCGTTAACTAACTCTTTTTCGTAAAATATACGACAAAGTATAAATGACTACAGAAGCAGGGACAAAAAAATTTACTTACGCCAGTACTAATATTAATTCTGATGCGAATCAATAATTAAAGAGAATTTTACTAATTTATTTGACAACATTAAATTTTTAAATATCAAATTTAACAGGAAAATAAAATTTCGTTTCAATAGAGAACAAATTTAGAGAAATACATGTCTTTTTTATTGTTGTTCTATGTTTCTAGGAGCAATAATCAAGATACATTGTGTTTACAATATTGCAAATAAACATGTTTGAAATATCAATGCATTTATTTCACATATTCTTCATTTAGATAAGCATTTTTTTTCATAATGTTTCAGCAAAATATATATATATATATATATATATATATATATATATATATATATATATATATATATATATATAAAAAAGACAATATTTTGGCATTTTGATATAAGAATCGAATACTTCCTTGTTTTTAAAAAATATGACGATATATTTCATTAAAAAAAAAAAGCAAAAGATTGAAAATTCAACTGAAACGGAGAACAGGTTTCAATTGAAAGAAATTCGCACACACAATGGAAGAATTCCCTAAAGAAATCTAGAATCTAATGAAATCGGAAAAAAAAATCCCTTTTTCGCTCAACTAACTACAAAGATTTGAATCTGAATGCTTGGTTAAAATGTCAAGAATTCCATTTCTAGAGGCAATTGAAGAGAAATCAATGCAATGAAGAGCAGAGTCAAAGCGAGAAATAATTTAAAATAGGTTACAGCACGGCGTTTTTGCAAATACGCTGGAAAAGAGAATATATACATAATAATTTGGATCGTAGGTTTCTTGTGTTGAAGAAAGCTGTTAAAATATTTAATTCAATTCTGTAAATGTTATGGGGTCAGATTCTAAGATGAATTCTCGTCCATTTTTAAAATTGCTCCCCCTTTGTCTTGGTGAATAATACATTGAATGAAGTAAAACGTTTATATTTTCAACATATAAATTTATCTCTCTACATGAGTTACACAGTTTTTTTAAAAAAACAAACAAACATAAACAATATCTAATCAATTTTAGAGATACAGGAAAAATTGCATACGGTGCAGGAAGGAAGAAACTTGAATATTTTATGTAGATGGTATAAATAAATAAATAGAAAGAGTAGAGGATAACACTTGATAGGATAAAGATTTAAGAATTTAAAATGAATAAGGAGATTAAATCTGCATTAAAGAAAAGGAGCTCAGATTCGAGGCTTATTAGACTGCGGTAGTTTGGTTTTAGATTCAAGTCTTTTAAAGTTGACGACGGAACCTCATAATTCTGGAAATATAATCAAGGGATAAGGACGACGCCACAAAATGGTATTTTACTCTCCAAAACTACACCATTTAACAACCGTAAGTGCAAACATTTCTAGTTCCGTTCGTCATGCAGCACAGTCATTCTACTACATAAGTTTAGGTGGAACACACACGCGCGACAAGGTTTTATAGTTAATTTTAATTACATTAACTATGAATGATATAAGTAAAATATATCGGTTACGATTTGTTTGCCGTATTAAAGGTCTAATTAAAATAGCACTTCTACAAATTCATGTTCAAAAATGTTGAGCAGCATTAATTTAAGTAATTTGAAATACATTTTTACAGGTAATAAGTGAATAATTATTGATCATAAATCACATTTCATCTGCAGTACTTTGAAATTTTATAAGCAAAATATGACGCTTTATTTGTTGTTTTTTCCCCTAGTAGCCGAGTTTCGAAATCTTATAAGCGAAATATGACGCTTTATTTGTTGTTTTTTTCCCCTAGTAGCCGAGTTTCGTCTGGCTACAAGACACGGCGGTCTCCTCTAACATCTTCATCGAATTCATGTTGCACAGACCCTTTCTGCACATTCTGTGATATTTGGACACGGATGCTGACCACATTCGCCGCTGCCCATCATTAAAGGGCTCCGCTTTGTGCCATCTTTATTGGCAAGCTAGGGACTTATTGGGTTCATAGACTTTTCTCGCCACGTTGTTATGTCCTACTTTGTTTTGTCTGTTTTTGATTTGGTTCCAAACCCCTTGTGATGTAGTGGTCTTTTGCAACCCTAGACATCAAACATTTTTAAAAAATGTTTTTGTTTGTTTTTACAACGAACAAATTCACGGAGAACCATTCTAGTATTTTTTTTTAGTAACTCGCACTTTATGTTGATTTGTGTGTTTGCGTGTCTGAAGATTGAATTGGAAATAAATCAATTGCAGATTTTGAACACAAAACGAAAGCTCTTTCAAAAGATAATAAATTAAAACTATTAAGCAGCCTAAATTTTCCAAAATGCATGCAAGTACTTTATAAGAATCTCCAAATAAAAACCTTTTTCTTCTTTCAAATAACTATCATTAATATACATTTAAAATAGTATTCACTGCCATCAGTGGCGCACACAAGGGCCCCCCCCAAAGCCCTTGATTTTTTTCCGATTGAATATAATTCTAAGTATAAAGAATGTAAAATTTAATTAATTTCCTGCTATTAATGAATAATTTTATAAATTAAAGCTAACTATTTATTCAAAAATTAGTTTTTTACTGTGTTTTGCTCCCGAAAATCGACAAAATCAAAAGGAGCATGGTACAAGAATGGTGAAATTTCGCCCCCGGACACCCCCTTTGAAAAATTCCTGTGTGCGCTACTGACTGCCATCGTTAAATTTAAAAATATCTAAGTGGTAAGAGTGGATAAAATAAATAGCTTCTAATTATCAAATTTGATAGGTGTAACAGGAGACCCATAAATAAAAAAGCAATGCTATTACATTTATCTCTTTACCTAGTAACAATTCGAATAAAAAATAATTTTGAATTTTTCTGTTCAATGCACTATAATAATGGAATTTTCAAAACTCAGTTTAGAATTTATTTATTTATACAGAATACATTTAATCAGTACAACATTTATCGTACGACACACATTGGTTGATGAACAAGGACGATACCTGAACTGGCAACCCATTTTTAAATTCCCATACCACACCAACGTGAGAGCATTGGCACTCGACAGATTTGCTATGCCATAGCACCTGTACATGATGTTTTTCAGTGCCATGAGAACTCGATGCAACGACTCGGCAATGCTAGCTTTAAATTCGCGACCATGACTTCTTGACAACCACCATCTATATCGTCGGCCTAATTATCAGAATGCGTAACTCCTTCAGGGGTGCTAATTTGATATAGGAGTACTAAGCGCCAAGTTCTTGTTTATGTTCCCCAAGATGGGCGATAATATTACCATATGGTTACCTTGATATTTTTATCGTGTGGTAAGGTGGTTGCCATGGGAATAACGTATATCAGAATTTTTATTGCTTTGTTCCCGCGGCAACCCTATTCAGACGATTTTAATTCGAGTTTTCGATTAATTCGAATTTTTTTCACCGAGTGCTGTTTGGCACGATTAAGGAATCGCACCTAACAGCGGTTGGTGAGTAGCACTCCTAAATAAAATTTAAGTCCTTTGTGGAGTTGCATTCTGATAGTTAGGCCGACGATGTCGTATAAAACAGTGGTTCTAAAACTTTCGATCATCGCGGCCTTTATGTATCAGCCTGACATCGAAAACCCCCAAAATTTTAAACACCCCACCTCCCTGACTCCCAACACATGGCTGAGAGATTTAGAGGTTCATCAATAGTCCTAAGACTGCCTCTGCTATTTATACACTTTTTTTAACACATCTTTGTTTTTTTCTCTTTTCCTTTAAGAAAATAATAAACCATCTAATTATATTTGAATACAAAAATATTACGAAATATTAGTTTTACATGTTTTAGTAAATATTTTTATTGAGGAACAATTTAGTGATCTAATCTAGGAGGACACATCTTCCAATTTTTTCACGAGTTCCTTTAGAGTCTGTAAAAGAAGGATATCTCAACATGTGATGAAAGACCTTCGAGAACCCCTTAAAAAGGTGCTGCGAACCCCTGGGGGTCCACGGTCCACAGTTTAAGAACCCCTGGTATACAATAAATCAATGCAATGTAAAAGAAAGCAAACTATACCACCTATAACTACGCAAATAACTCAAAGTGAGTGTTAAATTACTTCGAAGGCTCTGCAAGACAAGCATTTAGCTATTCAACATCCAGTGTCACCACAAATAATGAGAGGTTAATTACAGAAGTGAGGACTGTTAGCAATATACTGTAGCTAATTCAATCATTAAATGTGATACACGGACATTAGTAATTGAATTGTTTCCAAGGCCGATAGATGTGGAATACTCTAAATACAGTACTATACCTTCTGGCTAATTTATGTAGTATCTATTATAGACACCATAGCAACAGACAATCAGTTGGAAACAGATTTGTAGCAGAAATAGCAAAAGTATATTAGCTCCACCCTATTAGAAAATAGAGAGAGAATACTTATATACTATTCCATAGAGAAAAGATCCAAAAACTCATAGTAAGTGGAATATGATCAAATAAAAATTAAAAGCTGTTACAGTTAGTCGACGAAATTCGTATTACGACAATAAATTGTATTTCATACATTATAAGTAGTTTAATTCTGATCCTTTTTTAATAAATATACTATCAAGAGCAGTTTAAGATTTACTTTAATTCGTATTAGAAATAAAAATCCAAAAACAGCAGTATTTACGATAGTTATATTAATTAGAATTCAAAAAACATGACTCATATTACAAATATAACAACAAAAACTTTTTTTGCATTGCTCAAAAAAAAAAAAAAAAAAAAAACAGAGAATGCAGCGTAAATCACTGACTAAGATTCAAACTAAGGATTTAAAAACCACCGCTTTTTATATAATGATTCTAGTCAAAAGCATTTAAACTTTCTAATTACAGATAAAAGCTCTAATAAAGCAAAATCACTTTCACCGAAAATTTCGTTTTGAGATACCCTATTTCTGGAAAACAAATTTAGGTTCTCCAATGCGGGAACACTGTGGAAAATGTTTGAGAGCCAGTGCTCTATAACATCCTCCCGCAGTTCGAAATATCAAGTTCCGCATTCATGGAAAGAATATGCACAATAAAGAATCAAGCATCATATTTTTTGATAATTAGACGGGCATTTTACACAGAAAATTACACTGAAAAATAGAGTGCGACTTTAAGTCTATACCGAGCATCATAAAATATTTCATAAAAATCGTTGCATTAACTAACATCATACCATATAGTGCAGGGGTGTCCAACACGCGGCTCACCAGTACGTAAGTTGCAGCTTTTTAAAAAATTTTAAATATCAGATTTTTCATTTTGAAATTTATTTGAGGGGAAATTTATATATATATACTAGCGGTCCTGACATACGTTGTTCTGTACACACGTCTTAAATCCTAAAACTGCAAACTTTTTTGAATAAGTTGTTACAGTCTGGACCATTTTGATGAAATTTTTATAAAAAAGTTATTACAATACCTGTGTGTGTGTGTGACATCATCGCATGTACAGTTACCACAATTCGACCTATCAATTGCGTGTGAGTATGTATTTAATATGAACTAAGTTGAATATAGAATCTATTCTGAATAGAAACTTAAACTTGTTTTGATTAAAGGGTAAAAAAGATAAAAACTCGAGCTGTTTTATTAACAGGTGTATTTTTTTTAATGCACAAAAAATAAATTGTTCGTAATGCCATGAATGTACAATGTTTTTGGTTAATCCTTGAGGGGTATAAACAAACAAAAGGGATGGTTTGCCAAACCTTGGACATGCAACATATAATTGGCCATGCGAAAAAAGCAAGGGTTTTCTAAATCTAAGCCACAAATTGTCATTGTTTGACTTTGTGACTTATTAATGGCCATAGTAAATGCCAAGCGAATTGGAAATTGCAAATATTTGAATGGGTAGGTGAGTCTGAAAGAATCATTGGGATCTGTGGTAGAAGTACAACTTCACCTTGAAGTTTGCCGCTCAAAATAGTGGCCTCAAGAATATTGCCCATGATTTTTATTTTTTTTCGAACAATCGCGCACCCTTACATAACTTTGGCGCATTTTTAACTAATTGCGATATCGGACCGAATTGTGAATCTAAAAAATTCTGGAATCCCCTTGAACCCACACAAAAAATATCATCCAAATCGGTCCAGCCGTTTAGGAGGAGTTCAATCACATACGCACAGAAGAATTATATACATAGATATATGCCGTATCGTGGCGAAATGAATAATCTTCCCGATTCTGAGAATTATTTGTTGCCTGATTTTGATAGAAAAATTAGACTGCAATTTTAAAAAACGACGAAAATATCGGAAAATTCTCCCCTCTTGTTTCTTTTTTTTTCTTACAGCGCATTAGCAGAACAAACAGCACACAGGGGTAAAACAATTATGAGTTTTAAGGTTTTTAATTAATGTCTTTTTAACTAATTGTGACATTGGATCGAATTGTGAATTTAAATCATTTTCGAATCCACTTGAACCCACACAAAAAATGTCATCAAAATCGGTCCAGCCATTTCGGAGGAGTTCAGTCACATACACACGCACAGAAGAATTTGATTCGTCTGCATTTTTGTAACAATGAAAACCTGGTTTGGCCAATTTGGCTGAAAATCGATTTTCGACGCCAATTTACGTCATTTTTATAACAATAACATTGTTACAACAATGCAGGTGAATATTGAGTTGAATGTTTTTAATTAATATCTTTTTAACTAATCGCGATAATGGACAGAGTTCTGAATCTAAACCATTCTCGAATGTACTTGAACCCACACAAAAAATTTCATCAAAATCGGTTAAGCCATTTAGGAGGAGTTTAGTCACATACACACGCACAGAAGATTTATATATGTATATAAAGATATAAATCTACAATGTATTTGCCCGTTACCTGTTCTTGATTTAAAATAAATCCTTTTTGATAATAGAAATGTCTTTTGGATTAAAATAGATTTATATTTTGTCAAACAGTTACATATTTGATTTTACTATAGTAAATTTTTTTTAGTAAATTTCAAATTGCATTATTCATATAATTTACTATGGATGGTACATGATTCTCTGCGTGTGCGACTTTCATTTCTCCTCTTCCTTTTCTGTTTGGAGTGCCCAAAAAGCAAGAGGCAGTCAGAGACGTTTCTCTTAAATTAAAAAAAAAAAATTCAGGACGCTTAAGTAAAGGGCAAGGTATACTTAATCGTTGACAGCACAATCAAATTTAAACAATGAGTAACGAAGTGGCCCGCAAGGGTTGGTTACCCCTGATATAGTGCATCTTATGGTCCTAAAAACTCACAGACTTATCAGACCATTAATATTCCAAGGGTTTGCTTGGTTGTTTATTAACATCGCACTCAAAAGCAATACGACAGCTACTAGCGATGGATCTCAAATTTGAACCTCGGTCGAGAACACAACTTTCCACACAACGACAATGTATAAACTCTGAATCTTGATTAATTCAGCGTGCATTAACTCCTTAATAAGGTGGGTTTTTAGTGACCATGACTCGACAAAAAGAACACTGTCCGCGAGTTCCCAGCCGTATGACTACTCGGCTGTAGCACCACGTTATTCTTAACCAATGCCTTCCAAAGCAAATTATGTTTAAATCGAATTTTGCTTTCTTAAGCTGTCTTCGGTTAATGTTAAAGAATAAAACACAAATTTGGAATATTTTTTCAGATATAAAAGTACTCAAACATTAATATTTTATTCTGGCTTCACTAACATAACAGAATAACTTATTTTATCATACTACTCATTTTTATTCCAGTTGATACATTTTTTATATATACAGTCGAACCTCTATATTGCGAATTTTTCTATATAGCAAACTTTTTCCTGGAACCTTGAACATTTTATGATTTTCTTCGTAAAATAATCTCTCTAAAGCGAAGTGCATTTTCTATTAAGCGAACTCTTTCTTTAGTGATTCAATTTTTGTTCTCCCTTTTTTTTAAAGTATTTCTGAAAAAAATTCAAGTTATTCTCTCTTTAACATATTTTATGGTAGTCATAAATCTTGAACTGGTTTTATGAGATCCTAAATCGCCGAGATCAATAGAGTTTTCAACGTTTCATCCAAGAAGTGCAACCTTTAACCCCAAATGCCCAGTTCACTAGAAACATCTTCGATATCCTCTTTCAACCTCAGTGGAGTTGTCCTAAGTCCCCGTGTTCTAATTACAAAATAATGTATGTTTAATATTACTTGTCTGCTTTAAATCATAAAATGTTCTTAAAATCCATTAATTTTGGCATAGTTATTTTAATATTGAAAATACAATGAATTTTCTTCGACATTCTTTTTTCTTGTTTTCCTTGTAGTTTTTTCTTTCTTTTTGGATGGGTAAATATATAAAATAAACACAAATTAATTTCAAAAAAGGTGTGAATAATTACTTTTAATATATAGTGTTTATGAATTTAAAATTTGTTTTATGTGGTTTATAAAGTATATTAAAAGATGAATCTCTATATAACGAATTTTCCATGTAACAGCTTTTTTGGGGGATTTAGCGACTTTGTTATATAGAGGTCTGACTGTATATATAAAATGTGTTTCGCATTTTTTCTCCTATACCGTAATGCAAAATGAGCTATCCCGTTACATGTTAATAGAAAGTATTAATTATTTAAGAAATATTTTAAAATTTTAAAAACGCTATATTATAAACAAATGCATAAGTAACAATGTCACAAATTGTTATAAAAATTGAGGCATTTTTCTGTCCGAAGCTCTGTTCCGCGTTAAGTTCACGCTCTTTTACAGAGGCGAAGACAGCCTTAATTTGTGTTTTTTATAATTAAATTAAACTCAGTGGCATGACAGAACATGGGTGGTCAAGGTTTACTATACCCATCTCAGTTTTCGTGACCTTGGGCACTAAAGGTTCACAAGCAGATGTTCCGCTCCGGTAGTCAGTTTGACACGAACCCCCCACCCAGTACATAATTCCCAAGCAGACTTGGTACTCATTTATCGACCCACTAAAAGGGATGAAAGGCTGAGTTGACTTAGTCCAGCCTGGGATTTTTTATTATTAATATTCCACTAAAATTTCGAATGCAACACATTGGAAAAGAAAAAAAAACTAACAATGCGCTTCTCTGATACTATGTAGAATGAATTGATACCTTAAACAAGTAAAGAATTCCAAATACGCATTCTTATTTTTCAATCTTACTTTGGAAAAAGCAATATTATCCGCACTTCCGAAAACTTTCAGTACCAGCAGTCGATGAGTAAGCACAAAGACGAACAGCGGAGAAAAAATGTGTGGTTCTCTATAGTATAAGTAAAAAGTATTCCTTTCAATACTTTTTATCTAAAACCTCAATAACCACAGCCATCTTTTATCCGTGGAGTCAAAAAATGGAGGGGAAAAAGAGGTCATCCTAAAGCTTTCGAAAAACAAGTTTTCCTCCCTTTAAGCGTTCCCGAAATTCCATTTCTTTGCAGGAATTGATATCCGGAGAACGGAAGAGACATCTTCAATGAAATCTTGGAAAAGAATTCCAAACAATAGGTCTTAGCACGGGTGACCGGAAGTTAAATTTCTCGCGTCATTTTTCTGGCAAACAATTTTTGACTGTATAAGCAGAATTTATGACAAGGCAGTTTTGCAAAGTTTTAAATGCATTTATGTCATCTAAGTTTAGCGATCTTTAAAAAATGCTACTGAGTCATTTTTTTCATAAATTCTCTCAAAATTTATTGAGTGAAATGTAATAACTCTTCAAAGCAGGCATTGCATATTATTTTACAAACGCGTTCCATAAAAGAACTTATTTCAGTATTGTGTTATAAGTTCGGTCGATTCAGTTGGTTGCACTGTGGGCTTTGGCAATGAATCTTTAATTTCGAACTAGGGTCAAATCGGCTCAATGTATCATATAGAGTGTTTTTTTTTTCAGGTATAGAAGTTTAAGTTGGCATTACTTTCCAAGATGGCGACCGATTTAACAGCTGTCAAGTGATTTATTCTCAATTTGGTTTGGCAATTCATCATGAATAGACTCACGCCTGAACAACGCTTTCAAATTGTGCAATATTATTTCGAAAATAATGGTCGATTTTCATAAGCGAATTTTGTTTAGCGATGAAGCGCCCTTCTGGTTGAATGGCTACGTCAACAAACAAAACTGCCGCATTTGGAGTGAAGCTAATCCACAAGTGTATGTCGAAACACCGTTACATCCAGAAAAACTGACTGTTTGGTGCGCTTTATGGGCTGGCGGAATCCTTCTTCAAAAACGATGAAGGCCACAACGTTACAGTCAATGGTGATCGGTATAGAGCCATGATTACTGACTTTTTCATTCCTGAATTGAACAATCATGATGTCCAGGAGCTGTGGTTCCAACAAGATGGCGCAACATGTCACACAGCTCGTGCCACAACCGATTTATTGAAGGACACGTTTGGTGACCGCCTAATTTCACGTTTTGGACCTGTGAATTGGCTTCCAATCCAAGATCTTGTGATTTAACACCGCTAGACTATTTTCTGTGGGGCTATGTAAAGTAATTGATCTATGCGGATAAGCCACAAACGCTTGATCATTTGGAAGACAACATTCGCCGTGTTATTGCCGATATACGGCCACAAATGTTGGAAAAAGTCATCGAAAATTGGACGTCCAGATTGGACTACATCCGAGTCAGCCGTGGCAGTCCTATGCCAGAAATCATATTTAAAATGTAATGCCACAAGATTATCTTTCGAATAAAAAAAATCATGTCAATCGAATAATACATCGTTGTTTTATTGCAATTTAAAGTTCTATAACTCTAAAAAAAAACACCCTTTACTTTTAATTTTCCCATTAGAGTACTTTTAGTCCCATTAGAATTTTTAATGCTCATATCTACTTGATTGTCGTGCTAATATTTTTCGGCAATTTTAGAAAAGTTACTATTTTTATATTAAAAACAGTTATTTCAAATGGAATATAAACACAAATTCATACCTAGAAAATCTTTATTTGAATAGAGTCAGAACCCGATTTAATAAACCATTATTTAACACACTTCGCGACTTAACGAATTTTTCTCTTTCTCGATTAAAATGTAGGCGAAAAGTTGCTTTTTAACGAATAATAAACCCCGAATAAACGAATCATTTCAGCAGTTGAATTTTTTTTATATTAGTTTATATTTAAAAAAAGGAAACGAGTCTTACAGTAGTTGCATATGTGTAACATCTGACATGTTATCGTGGTAAATACGTAATATTAACTTTTTTCCTGAAGAAATATAAATCGGGTATGAATTGGAAATAATTTTCTATCGAATAATTATATCTTTAATGAAAATTGTGTATTTAATTATATATAACAAAAGGAGTAAAATGTAATATTTTATCAAAAATAATTAATTCTGTTCAATTTGGGGAAGAAGGGAGACAATAGACTTATGATAACTAAAATATGAAACATATACTTGTGATTTCAGAGTATTTATAAACCGTTGAAAAACAGCGTCAATAACAGCACCACTGTTAGCAGTCGAAACATTCTAATTTGTGTTCATTTCGAGCTTGAGCTCATCATTCATAAAAGCTATGAGCGGCTCAACTTTTGGTAAACTGAAGTTAAAGTTAAATCACCACTCAAAATCAGGGGAAGAAAACGCCAGACTATCTGTTAAGAAAGTGATGCCCAATAAAAGATTCACAATTGGCTGGATGGACAAGCTGTTTTCTTTTCCATTTAACCAGACTGAGCCACAGCAATGCGTGGCGGGATACAGCTAGTACTGAAATAAATTTTACAAGTTGTTGTTCTCCTGTAATGTAAATATACGATTGTAATGTAAAACGCAATACAAGATGTCGATTTCTGAATAAACAATTTACTTTGTATCTTTACTGTGTATGAGTAATCATTATACTGAATTAAAGTTTACAAATTACTAAAATAATATAAATTAAATATTTTTTATTTCATTTTAATTAAGAACCCTCCCCCTCCCTCTTGAAAAGTTTTTGTGTGCTCTACTGATGTGAGCCCTTGTCTAGGACAGATGACGGACATGATACAATAGTGCAGTCTTGTCACTGATACCAGTAGGCATATAGTTCGAAATTTCAAATCTTTCGAAAATTATGTCCTGGAATAGCATTTGTCGATTAAAATTATTCGGATCAGGATTTTATTGAAAACGAAACAAGGCCCTCTACCGAAGAGTCTAGTTCAGTGCTTCTCAAACTTTATGTACTTGCGACCCATTTTTTAATCATAATTTTAATCACGCCCCCCTCCGTACCATAATAACGCATTGAATTTTAAAAAAAATAATATAATTTGACGCGTAAAGCCACAATACGATTTTAATCATAAATCGTAGAAATTATAAAGAGAAGTATTAAATTTAAATGCTGTATGTATTTTATGATATACCTATAGGGTCATTGGTAGTTATAAAACTTGTCCTTAACTTGGTATTGTTAAATTAACTATGAAACACATTGAGCAGTACTGATTCATTTATAAGTATATTATATCACTGTAAATGTGTGTATCTTATTTTTTAATTATGTGAGAATGCATTTTTTTATTTACTTTCTTTCAGAAAATTATAATGAATGTTTTAAAATAATCTTTTGTTTTCGACTTTTCGATATACTCGCCCCCCCCCCTTGTAGGGTTATAACGCCCCCCCCCTAGGGAGGCGCGCCCTACAGTTTGAGAAACACTGGTCTAGTTAATTCATGCCTTAAGACGTCACTGTATAATACGATCATGTTTTTGTATTATAACTGCTGTATGTGTTTCTATTATTATTATATCAATCTCACTGCATACCTAATTTTATTACAATCTATCCTGCACTCTTGGATATAATCAACCAAAAGGAAAATTTTCTTAACTTTGTGAACACCAGGTAAATCTGTGTTTGATTTTTTACATGGACATCTTTCTTTATTAACGTACCTTTAAATAAACAGAGGTTTAATTTCGTAAATGGAAGATTTCATACTAGCCATTTTTTTGCAGAACTTGACATTTAAGAACAATTTGACGCGAACTTTTGCACACTGATGCTTGACGCAAGAATCTACCTCAACCAGCAATCAAACCACCAAGAAACATACACAACCCATCAACATACCTCTGAACAAAATATTTCGCACCAAGATCGTTCACAACTCACAACTCTGTGCTTTCTGTTCCTAACTTTCTTTCGTAAACGACTGCACCTAATCTTCGCCGGATAGCAACTTGCAGCAACAGTAACGACCTGATGCAGACGAGAGGAATCCCCTGTCGACTATTATTCAGGAAAAAGGCTGAAAAATATTCGGGAGAGTTTTCGAAGGGTTGGGTTAATCGAGAATCGCTTCGCAACTACCGGAATCGAGGAAAGTTCATTAAAAATTAAACTCCTGCAGACAGGAACAGAAGGATAATTTGTTTCCAGGAAGATGAACATTAGCTTTTGCTGGAGCAGAACTAGGAGTGTCAGAGAGCCTGCTTTTATATTTTTTTTTCCGATGTAACTTTTTCTCCTGCTTTATGGATTAATCCGGGAGTCTACATTTTTGCACTAGGTCATTCTCTCTCTCTCTCTCTCTTCAGGTTTTTATACTTTTCTTTGCTTTCCTTTTTCTTTCTCCCCCTATTCCGATGTCATTTTTGTTTCATCGTTAAGCAAAGTGAAAGCTTTTTTCGGAAGAAAATTCATTTACCCTTTTTTTTTTCTTTTGCTATCAAAAAACTGGAATAAAGAATGTAAAATTAGGCACATATATCTAGAAAGAAATTCTTATTATGCTCTTGCAAAAATAGTGCACACTACTAAATTTTCACAGTGCTGCTCAAAAAGTTATTCAACATAGTGCATATATTACAATGCAACTGATATTATTTAATTAAACTAATTTATGTAACACACTTGCGTAATTTTATTTATTTATTGAAAATGCTAGCTAAGCAGATAAAAATTCATTTACAGAGTGCATGATAGAAGCACGAACAGCAAAAAACACAAAATTCCGTCAAATATAAACAAACACATAACTACACGCATATTATAAAATATTATAAACACAATACAAAAACAACACACTAAGAATATTTAAGGTATCCGACTACGTTCGGAACCGTGATTTAAAGAAAGCGTATAAATGGATAAAATTTTCATGATATTTAGCGTCATTTGGATTAGAATATATGTATAAAATTGTTTCAAGAATATTATTGGAATAAAAAATTATTTAAATGCAAAATTTTAGCAAAAAATAAACTTAGAAGTATGTATTTTCAAAACATTCTCCTTTCATGAAAAATGCTTCTATAATAATAATATTATGCTTATATAAAGCGAATATTTCTTCAGAGAGCCTGAACTAGGATTTTTGAAAAATTCACATTAATTTCAGAGTTACTACCAATTGAAGAAATTATCAGCCTTTTTTTCATAAAATTTCTCCACTCAGTTGTATTAAAATATAGATAAATCCACTTCTAAATTATATATTTCAAAAATCCTAGATCAGACTCTGTACAGAGATGTGAGCTATATATAGGCAAAATATTATGATTACATAATCATTTTCCAAAAAAGGAGAATATTTTGAAAATAGGTAATTGTATGTTCATTTTTTTGCCAAAATATTGCATTTAAATACTTTTTTACTGTAATAATATTCTTATAAGAATTTTATGCATACATCCTATTCTAAGTGACGCTAAATATCATAAAAATTATCCATTTATACGCTTTTACAAAACAATAGTTCCAAATGTAGTCGGATATCTTAAATAAAACATTGAGAATAAAAATCAATGCATATTAAGAGTTCAAAAGTCATAAAAACCTTAAAAGGCAATAAAAATATCAAGCTCTTTAGAACGCCTGTTTAAAATTTTATAAAATTTATACAGTGAAATACGTTTAACACGAAAACGCTTAAGAAGAAAGATCGGTTAACACGAAATAAATGCAACTGTCCCGACAAACTACTATGTATTTTTATGCATTTTTTTCCGCTTAACACAAAACGAAAATCACTTCACGTGAAAAGATATCCCTTCTGGGAATGAACAAAATGCGAAAAACACCAGCTTTGTGTATTATTGGACCGTCTTACTGAATCATCGGAAGAATTCATTGCTGTATATGATGATAATGTGTGTACAGCCCGGATTATGACAGGCTATGATATTTTGAAGTTTGTTCGAAGTTCAAAAATATCATTGATGCAGATTCCGAAGACAAAAATGAAATGTATAATGTGCAGCTCATGTTGCCACGTCTTCCGAAATCAGGAACATCACGGAAAATATGCGCAATTATTAAGACACATTTCAATGGTGAAATGAATAACAAAATGAATGACATGGAACAATTTGATGCTAAAAAAGACAACGCAAAAAAGTTTACCAGATTAATTTCCCAAAACTCAATAAAGGCTTTGTATTTCAAAAAATTTAAGAACATTTTGTACTAAATTTTATTATGTTCCTGTGAAGGACTTTGTGTTTCATTGATTTTATAAAGTACATAAATATCTATGTAAATAAAATGTACTCTAATGAATTTAATTTTGTTGAATATGTGTTTCTCTTTCGCAATATCCTTTAACACGAAAAAACATTTCAGTCCCCTCAGTTTCAGTGTTAGCGATTTTCATTGTAATTGCATCCGTTAGCCTATCCTCAAATAAGGAGTAGTTTCTGAAACATTTCGCATGCAAGATAAAAAAAAATACTGTTAATAATATCAACACAGTCTATCATATTATTGATGGCTTTATTAAAAATCAATTACTTTAGAAAAATCTCGTCGTTACTTCAAACCGGGAAGATCAAAAACTCTATGCAAATAAGAGGATGATAATTCCTCAGGATAAAAATATTTTTTATAATATCTGTAGAAATTTTAAAATATCTGTAGAAAAAGTATCTCATGAAGCTATTTTGAACCTTTTCAAGAATTTCGATTTTATTCAATTCCTACTATATATATATATATATATATATATATATATGTGTGTGTGTGTGTGGCAGCCAAAGCCAAGCAGTCTTCGCGCGCAGGCGCAGCTAATGAGAACCGAAACTGAAAAATTTAAGACTTATGAGAGAAGAGCGAGCAGAAAAGACGGAGGTTCGCGAGCATATCGGAATTCATGAAAACCCATCTGTTACCTTTTTAATTAATTTTTATTAAGTTTTTAAAATAAATATGAAAAAGACAAAAGTCTTGGACCCCTTGTTGTCTCCCACAAATTATGGGGGCTCGGCGGGATCGAAAAATTTCGATTTTATATGACAATGAATAGCGTTGAAGGACTCCGCAATTTTAAAAAACTTCGTTCCGCCTGTGTTTATATTTATTTATCTGTTTATAGTTATTTACCTGCTTGTGGAATCAAATTTTTTGCGAGCAACAAGGGAGCTTAAAAAAATAGGATCTTTCCATATTTTTCTAAAATGTATAAAAACGCTCTTAAATCTCAGAGTTGTTTCTAGACGGTACTGTAATACGGACACCAAGCTAAACTAAATTTTAAAAGTACATTTGAAAGTGATCCAGATTTAGTAAAACTTTAATTCAAAACTGTTGATGTTAATACTATTTGAGCTTCAGTTAACAAAATTAGAAAAAAGAAGTCGAACTTCAAAGTAATTAATTAAATGCAGCTAAATCGAAGATAAACAGTTTAAAATATGATAAAGTATAGGTTTTGTTCCCACCAGATCAACTTTTAATCTGTTCTTCAATCATTAGAACGTTGAAAATAAAACAATATAAATCTGAAATAAATTTTAATAAACAAAGAGCTCAAACGTCTTACTGTATATTAAAAGGAGGAATTACATGACGAAAACCTATAGTACTCAGAGAATTCAATTTAACCCCTCAGCATTTAAAAATGCAAACCAGGACATACATCAATTTGCTGCAAGATTGTTACAACAAAATTGTTCAGACAAAGTTAAAATTCCTTTGAATCTCTATGTGATCTTATAATTTCCTACTGCAATTCATTTGCATTCAGCAGAAGATTGGTTTCCTATTGATAGCTAAAGAGTGCGATATTTATATTTCATCTAGAAGCGGATCACATAAAAGAATATTCCTATTACTTATATATCCTTTAAAAATAGATCACAAAACTTTAAACCGTTAATAAAAAAAAATATTCATCTCATTCAGCGTTTTCCATAACGACCACATCCATAATAGAATAAACGTGAATACTTTTTGAAAGTCGAGTGAAAAACAAAATAGCGAATCGCAAATCTTCAATACGTAAGCATTTTTGTAGAAAAAGCCCGTAACAGCCTTGATTGCAGGTTGCCAGATCCCAGTTTAAATTCCTCACTAATTAGAGTGAACAAGACTTCCGAAGAAATAATAACATTAAGTTCATGTTTTGGCGAACAGCGAATGGGGTCAACACTCTCCCGGACGAACGGCAATATCAACCTTGACCGAAGAATTTATTATATACATCCCAGTGTATATTTTTTCAAAGAGCGATGTTTTATTGATTGAATTATAAGTGCTGTTTCTTTTCTAGAAAACTCTAGTATGATTTGTCACATGTTAAAATTTAATTGATTTGAGTTCTCTATTAATGATTAAATTTTTACTAAGTTAAAATTGAGTATTTAATGTTCTGATATAGTATTGTGTTAAATGGTGCCATGAAAACGAGTTCCGTGAACTTAATTAGTTTCGGTTTACAATGCTCCGGAAAAATTTTGAGCCCTGGCAGTGGAAACGACGGAAAAAGAAATCGTTTTGAACAGACGTCCAGAACTCTAGAGGAGGAAAAATTGACAAAATCTTGTTAAAAAACGTTCTTATGCCTGGAAACACAATGCTGTGGAACCTTCCGGATGTCGAGAGGTGCCTTCACATGATGATCAGCAGAATTATGAAGAATCTTTGTATATTTGTGATCCTTGTCTGTTCCGTCTTTTTGTATGTTTCAGATTCTCCTCTGGTCTCGATGAAAAAGGAAAAAAGGGATTCGGACAGTACAGTGCTGGCCAGCAGTCTTCGCACGCAGGCGCAGCTAATGAGAACCGAAACTGTGAAAAAACTTTAAGACTTAAGAGAGAAGAGCGAGCAGAAAAAAAGACGGAGGTTAATAAAACCCATCTGTTACCTTTTAAATTAATTTTTTATTAGTTTTAAAATAAATGTAGTCTTGGACCCCTTGTTGTCTCCCACACACACACACACACACACACACACATATATATATATTTATCTTGTTCAAATTTTTTCAATCGTTAATAAAATACTTTCTATTCATTTAATCAAGTTCAAATAAATTTTATAAAACTTGTAGTGAATGACAATTGATGTTAATATTTTTTCAAATATTAAGTAATTAATTAAATTAAACTAACTATAGGTTTTTGACTCCAACTTAGATTCGTCTGTAACGTTGTAACAATGTAACTGTTAAAACAAAGACAAAAGTGGACATCGAAAACCTGTTTTTCAGCCAAACCAGGTGTGCATTGTTACAACAAAGCAGACAAATCATGCTCTTTTTTCAATTCCTACTATTAGTTAACTCTCTCCATATATATATATATATATATATATCCTTTTTCAATCGTTAATAAAATACTTTCTATTCATCCATTCAAAGTAGGAATTGACTTAATTATGCATATCAGTGGCGCATATAATTTTTTCCGATTGATTATAATTCTAAGTATATAGTACGTAAAATTTAATTATTTCTTATTAATGATTATTTTTACTAATTAATTCTAATTGTTTATTCAATAATTAGTTTTTTACTGTGTTTTGTTCCCGAAAATTGACAAAATCAAAAGGAGCATGATACAAGAATGGTGATCTTTGACTCAAAATGTGCGCCACTGATATTACTTGTTTTAATATATATATATATATATATATATATATATATATATATATATAGTTATAATAATAATAATAAGGGTACGAAATATGGCTGCAATATTCAAAATTCCAGTGGACAACAGCAAAATAGAGTACCTCCAATTTTAATATCAAATCAGTCGATTGTGGGAAGAAAGCAGTGGCTTAACGTACTCTCCCACTCGTCCAGTGGGGAAGGGGGAGCAGAATTCTGATGGGCTCAAAGCCTGGTTGACACCAAGTACGTATTTAACCAATTTATAAAATATTAATGGTCAAACTTGACTTTGCTGGGAGGCCATAATATTCTCCGTTATGTCACTCGAAGACAGTAAAATTTATTATGCAGATACAGAGTGGAAATTTAGATTAAAAGTTGTATTAACTTCTCTGACTAGATCATTGGTTTCGATCCATTATTTTCAATTACATTCGTTGAGAAGCTTGAAATATTCAGCGATACTGTTCAATTTCCAGTTTAATTTTCTATCCACCAATAAAATATTTTACAGTTTGAATACTAACACACACGTAGAAAGTATATATATAGTTTCTGCTTCATTTCACGTTCCTATAGTTTCTCTAAGAAAAATACTAAATATCTATTGCATAAAATAAAAAGAAATGAGAATAGAAATTTGAAAGAAAATTTTTTATCTAAAAAATGAGCTCTTTCATTTTTTGGGGTTTAAGCCGGTAATAAGTAATAAGCAGATATTAAAAATTATGAAGACATGATTTGATAATGTGCAAAAATTAGAATCTTTAAATGTGTACGAAGACACAAGGTACACTAATTATTCATTTAATTTGCATGTTGTTGATTTAGTATAAGAAAACTTTTCTAATGCACTTGTTTATGGATGACAATGATCTACTTTTATGCATTTTCATATACAAAAGTTATAATTAAGAAAAATATTATAAACATTTTCATATACTTAATTAAATATACTTTAACTCTAATGCATTTTCACATAGAAGTAATTCAATTAAGAAAAATAATATAAATGTTTTTATGCACTTAGTTACATATGCTTTAAAGCTGTCGGGGTTGCGTAATTTGGTTTGTCGGGAGATTTTTATAATGTGGAAAATCGACATCGTCCATGTCGTGAGATTATACGACACGTGTGTTAAAGGTCCCTAGAGCTCCTGTTTGTCTTAGAAGCTCGTGGCAAAACTAAATTCTTCGGACAATTTCACTTCGTCTGAGCTCAGATCCCTATCTGTGGGAAGGAAACTAGAAGTCAAAATTATACATTGTGGTGATTGGTATTCACGTGTATGGTGCCACAATAAAAAGTGGATACGAGCTTCCTGGCAATGTATTAGGTCTGCAAGAGTAAAATACCAACCCCCAACCCTATTATATATATATATATATATATATATATATATATATATACTAAATTACTAAAATTACTAAATATTGCTTAAATCAGAAATACCCAATTAATTTTATTAATAGTTATATGAATAAAGCTATTCAAAATAGTAAGGATTAAAAATTCTTAGATTAATAATAGTTTATTACTATAAATTTACATATTTCATAGTTATAGTTATCTCCATATTATAATATTAGTTAAAATTACTTATTATTATTTAATTCATATATACTCTAGCTCACTAAAGTTATGGTAATTTGTAACTCTCTTATTAATTTTTGTTTCTATTCTTTTATACTTTTGTTTAGCGCTATATTTCAGCCATTCACATGCTTTGAATCCGCATTAGGGTCCAGAATCTGGCAATAACTTATTTATTGCACTCAGATTTAGCGCGGGCTCTGCATTTTCAAGTGCAATTTATAGGTAAGTTACCAGTATCTTGTAATGGATTTAGATATTCCTCTCCATTACTTTCAATAGGTTTTTGCTCAGTATTATTTACATAAAGGGGGAAGGTTGGCTGGCCAAAAAACATGTTCTCTACCCCCCCCCCCTTTATATAAATATTTTATAGCTTATATATAGCTTTTATAGCCTTGTATAAATATTTATTTAGCTGCCTTAAGTCAGCAATGTTTATAATACTGCAGCATTCATTTTATAATTTTAATCTCGGTTGCTCATGTGTCCTTCATTGTGTGATTTTCCTACTATGTGGTTTTCGAATGTGATTGTTGGATGCTTATATCTTGTTTGTAGAGAGAATAAGACTATATATAGGGAAAATCCTTTTTAACACGAAACTGTAGGAATTAAAAAATTTTTCATGTTAATGGATGTCGGGGAAAAAACCCACATATTCAACAAAATTAAGTTTATTAGAGTACATTATATCATAAATTTTAAATAAAAATCAATGAAATAAAAGCATTCACAAGTACTTTAATAAAATTCATTCAAAATTTTCTTTTGTTTCTAATCAACAACCTTAAGAAGCTCCATCTTCTTTTAAAGTGAAACAGTAGTTTGCTTATCCTAAGCTCTTCTTCATTGTGCTCGTAAAAAAATTCTTCTAAAATAGAAAGAAAAGGTGAACCAAACTTACTGATATTTATTCACAATGCTATGTATTCGTCACCGAATTCCAAAGAAAATTCATGTGAGTTAAGGTGTTTGTTGTGAGACGTTTGTAGAGGTGGAGAATGAAAGTAGTTTAAATAAACAAAATTGGCTTGACACAAGCTATTCTGAGGGTATTTCAAAGCCAAGTTAGCCTCCTTTCTACGAAACATGCAAAACAACCCTTGTCTCACTTCACATACCTTTTTAAATCTCGCCCACGTGACTGGTGTTTTCCGAATGTAGTTTATTCCCAGAAGGTAAATTTTTCCGTGTTAAGCAATTTTCGTTCCGTGTTACGAGAAAAAAATATGTATTAAAATACGTAGTAGTTTGCTGGGACCGTTATATTATATCGTGTTAGCTGATATTTCGCCTTAAGCGTTTTCGCGTTAAACGTATTTCACTGTATATATATAATTTTAATGCATTTTCATAAATAAATTATGTAATTAAAAAAAAATAATACAAATATTTTGATAATATGTTACTTATTTATGTATTTTGTGTGAATAAAGAAAAAAAATCTTATTTCTGTGTTTACATTAAATTGGTTTTTAACTGCTTCCTTTCGGTAAAACATGGCATTAGTTTTTAGCATTTTAAAATACAAACCTGCGTATGAAAAAAATACGGATGTAGAAGGGATGAGGAACGCTAAATCTGTTGAACGAGTGGAAGTTTGGGACTCAGTGGCGTAACGTACACCCCCGCCACCCCTGCACCGCGGGGGGGGGGAGGTAGGACTCTAGGGGCCCCAAAGCCTGAGCGATGCTAATTGCGTAAGATCCGGCTACGGCTCAAAATCTGATTTTGCAGGGGGCCCGAAAATTCTCCGTTACGCCACTGTTGGGACTCGTAAGTTCAGGTAACATCCTTGACACTGGACCACGTCTCAAAATTACGAGGTCTGTTGCGAATAGTCTTTATAAGAATCAGTTAATTTAAATTTCAAAATCCATCACCAATAGTTCTCATGTTGCTTAAAAAGTGTTACATTTATGATTAATAAGTCAATGAAAATAAAAGGTTTGAGGGTTAAAACAACAGTCGGGCGTCCATTTTACGAACTTTTATTTAGCGAATTTTAATACTTAGCGAACTTTTTCCTGGAACTAAGAACGTTTCATTATTTTCCTCGTAAAATAACCTCCGAATAGCGAAGTGCATTTTCTATTTTATGAATTTTTTTCTTTTGATTCAATTTCTTTTTCTCTCTATTTTAAAAGCATTTCTAGACATTTCAAATTATTCTCCCTTTTAACACATTTTATGGTGATGAATGGCCTTGAACTAGTTTTACCAGGTTCCTAACTCATCTAGAGCAAATTAAATTGCCTTAATTTTTCAAATACAAAAAAATTGAAATAATTTTATCAGTAATTAAAATTAAAAGAGAGAGAGAGAGATGCATGTGGTAATGCATGCTTAAAATTTAGTAATTTTAAAATGATGTACGTTTAAAATTACTCTTGGAAGCTTAAAATCAGAAAATGTCATTAAAATTCATTAATTTTAATGTAAAGTTATTTTTTAAAGGTAAAAATACAGTGCATTTCTGGACAGTGGTTTCCCTCCCACCTCGTTTTCATTGCAGATTTTTTTTTATGTGTAAGATTTATAAAATAAATAGATGTTAATTTGCAAAAAATGTATGAACCCTTACTTTTTTTAATAATATATAATGTTTATGAATTTAAAATATGAATAATATACAGTTGTAGTTTCTAAATTTCATAAATAATGAATCTATTTAACGAATTTTCCACATAACAAACTTTTTTTCAGGGCTTAGCAACTTCGTTAAATGCGACTGTGTGATAAAAATTCTTAATAATTATATTAGAACATAAAATGGGGCTTAGAAAAAAGTTTCTTCTTTTGCAAAATTAGTTATTTAGAAAAAAAATCATTGCTTAGTATTAAACAAAGGGCCTTGTGGCCGAGTGGTAGCGTATCGCGCTGCCACACCACTGTCAGGGGCTCTGTCCTAGGGCTGGGTAAGGTCGACTCAGCCTTTCATCCCTTTTGTGAGTCACTAAATGAGTACCAAGTTTTTTTAAGGACTAAACACTGGGGGTTTGCTTCTGACTCACCACCTGATCTGTACATCTGCTCATGCACCTCAGCACCCAATGGTCACGCATACTGAGATGAGCACAGTAGGCCTTGGCCCTCATGAGCTGTTGCGCCATTGAATTCAATTTAGTATTAAACAAACTAAAAAATGAACGTTTCAATAGTATTCATGGTCAAAAAATAATTTACGCATAAGGTTTAACAACATACATTCTAGAAATGTTCACCTAAAGAATTTGCGTCCCTTTCGTGTTTATTTTGTTTATCGTTATACTGAAGTGAAAATGCACATAAACTCGAGACTTAATTAAAAATGATCCATTTGTTTATGAGAGTCGTGGTAATAAAAACAGCAGCTAAAAACAAAAATTCATTCTCATTTACAAAGAATATTTTAATTGTTAATAATATTTGATTTTATTCACAAATTATACACATCTTTAAACAAAACAAAATAAGTAAACAATACAAGTAATAAAATAATCTAAAATTGAAAAAATATTAATTCAGTCAATATAAAATGTATTTAATTATCAATAAATATAATAAAAATAACTTTGGTACTTACGTATTAATTTCATGAGAAAGTGTTTTATCAACAAAAATTAAAATCCCATGCTAAAGATTACTCAACTCATTAACGTTCACATTTTGTAAAAAAACCCGACAAAAAAAAAGTTGTTTAAGCTAACGCATTTTAGAACCATGTTTTGGCAAAAATAAATAAATAAATAAAATAAAATAAAAAATAATTTTGGATTTTGATTAATAACTGAATAAAGCTGAAGAGAGAGAGAGCTGAATATTGCAATCGTGTATGTCCATCGACTTTTATTATCTATCATTTTTCAATCCCTGTTTCGAAAAAAAAACATATTTTGAACAGTAAATATATTTTTTTATACTTTTTCAGCAGTAAAGATAATAATAATATTATTTATTTAAAAAAAAAATTCAAAATTTTCTCTTATGTGATATATTTGGAAGCAAGGTGCTGCACATAGCTCATCATTGTAATTATTACACATATATCGATAGGGAAATCTTAAGGCTTTTAGAGGCCCTGGGACCTTATGCACAAAAGCAGGCCCGACCTGTCATCTTTAAAAGTAGACAGTATATAGCATGATTGTCAAATACTCGTACCAACGGTTATTTGAAAGAAATAAATATGCATGACTCACAAACCTAGGTAAGAACCAGCTCGACCAATGGCCGCATTTTGACTAAATAAGTTGAATGTGTGCTTTTTTTATGGTATTAGGCCTCGGCCTAAACAGGGACAACAGTCATCACATAATAATAGTCTTGCTACTTTTGCCCTGTTGACAAGCGGTTTGAAATTCCCTGTTTTTCGGAGAATATTGAGTGGGAATAATACTCGCTCACTAAAACTTTTCAGATCATGATCTTACGAAAGCCGAGTCTAGAACAAAAAGAGGCTCCAGCGAGGACGAGGCCCTGGGCCCACGCCTTAAGACGTCCCTGTATATTGAATCTTTTCTTTTCTTTTGACACCTGTTTTATCATAACACAGAGTAGTATCTTATTTGTGAACTTCTTTTTTTGGTGTCGGTAGAACAAAACTGGCTGTTGTGTTAGACGTAGAATTACAGAAGATTTTTATCCATCCAATTTTTTTCCCTATTTACCTGATTTACGAAATCACGACAACGAATCGCAATCAGTCCCCACGAGTGCAGAGGGCTTTTGCTTATATTCGAGTGTGAAAATTACAGCAGCATAAAGTTTAACACCACTCGAATTAACTCGAGTGCACACGTTAAAAGATTAATGACAATCTATTTGTTTTCCTTCCATGGACGGTTTGTAAAATTTGTTGAAATTCGCCACAGGTAACCAGTAGTTTGGAGTTGATCAACAAGAATGTGACGGATCTACTCGCGTACCTTCTTCTAATCCTCTTGGGAAATCTTTGGGCTATCGATTCGTATTTATTCACAACCAACCTTTTTGAAGAAGAAACCGTGATTTTTTTCAAATTAAGTCTACTACCTATAGTCAAGGTTTCTAGCTAGCAATGAGAAGGAGAGAGAAGGTGGTGAGATAAAATTGATTGCTGTTGATCTGGTATTATAACATTTTATAGAGTATTTCAAATATTTAATAGAGGAAAGATTTAAAGTGACGAATGTTCACTATAGTTGGATTAGTATTAAATTAAGTAGGATAGTAGATTTCTATGTGTGTGTGTGTGATCCTGTAATAAGGGGATCTATATTGATAGTCTCCTTGTAATTCGTGTGTTAATCTACATTTTGTTCATATTGAGAACATCTCTTCTAGTTGAAATTAATTGAATCACTGTTGCCATTTTGTGAGATCAATAAATAAATTGTTTCTGATTATGGCTAGTGTTTCTTCCCTTCCTCCCACATCTCCCGCACAAGTACCTTATTTTTATTAAGTTGAAAATTTTAATCGTTTGATTTTATTCACATATAAAATATGTCTAAAGGGGAAACAAAAGCTAAGATTGCCAAAAAATAGTTTTAAAGTCTTGAAGAACAAAGCATCTGTTTAAATTCAAAGCAAAAAAAAATATGCATCAGATACTGTCTTTTGCGTGACTCATAGCAATTATTAGAAAACAAATCATGTTCTTTTGATTACCTCCACCGCCGTCTGTCAATTACCTGTCTCACGTCGCTTTTAACCAAAACCGAGTTTGAAGCTTCATGCCATGTGTCAAAAAGAACAAGATTAAGGCTCTTTATAATTATTACTCCGCCATTATTTGTTTTTGAGACAAATTATCAATGTTGATCTTGGAATTAGGTTCCAGTAATCAGACCATTAAATCATTTTCTTCCTCTCTTTTCAAAGTTCTTTTTTTAAAATAAATTTTAAATGAAAAGTATCTTGAGTCAATTTTTTTTATGTGTCTTGCTTATTATTGTCTGCACTTTTGCACTTTCTGGTTGACATTTTAGAGTAGTTATTCTTGATATTTTTAAGCTTGGGTCATTAGAATTATTTATGTTGCTATTGAAAATAAAACCCAATGTGTGTAATTGTCGCATTATGTAAATAAAGTCGAAAAAAATTAGCGTATTTATTCAAATCCAAGCCGCCATTGATTCTAAGCCACACCTTAAATTCTCAACAAGTCTTTGTGAAAAATGAAAGATAGTGTACAATGGTTTATATACATCGAATTTTAACAAAATCAAAATAAATTTAAAATAGAAGCCAATAAGAAGTGAATAATTAATTATTTTGCCAGTAGTATGAACTTTTAAATACGTATACATGAACTTATAATTGCCTCACCCAACGGAATTTTCCCCCTTCGATTCTAAGCCGCACCCGATTTTCATTAGCATTAACATTCGAAAAGAAGATCTTAAATGCGAGTAAATACGGTAATAAACTCTGATTATGTACATGATTCAGAAATATGATTTGAGTTATATTTTTTATTACTTCGAGTAGTGCTCTACCAAAAGAGTTCCGAGTGGTCGTAGTCGCAAAGTCGTGGTCGGCGTTGTTTCTGTCGTGCTATGGGCTCAAGCGTCAAATATATCAAACAAAAGAAAATTTTGAGTATTTTTTTAAAAAAATGAATACTACTATATTGAAAAAGTATAAATAAATATTGTTACTGTGAGATAAAAAATTATTTTTTTTCCCGAAACAGTTATTTGTAAAGAAAGATAATAAAAGTCGAAGTACGTGCAAGATTGTAATATTCGGCTCTTATTTGTTATGTGGATCTAAATCACAAAAATTAATATAAAAAATTTTTTTGATTGATTTTGTATTTCGTATTTTTTATTTTTTTTTGCCAAAACAAGGTTCTAAAAAGTGTTTTCTTAAACAATAAAAAAAAAAGTGGGTTTTTTTTGCCTAATTTTTTTAAAAAAAAATGCGTGTGTTAGGAAGGGGTTAAATTATGCTCCTTATAGCGTTTTATAATGAAGTAATCTAACTTCTTTTTCTTTTTTTTTAGTCTACTCTTACGAAGCTCTACCCATCATTGATTTAAACATTTGTAAAAATTAACTTATCCTATCAACTGGTAGCTAATTGATAACAGCGATTAAATCCAATCCTTTCAGAAGAGAGTCTGATTGATGGAATGGTACAGTAGGTGTGGTTCCATTAGAGAAACCGTATAATCACACGACAATGCGGCGCGGCTATGACGACCTCTGGAGTCATTCAAATGGGAATCGTCTGTCGCCGGACACTTGACTTCGTGACCCCCCCAAACGACAAACCTTCAGACTAGGGTCCTCTCTGTCATTCGTTCCCAGTTATCCTACACTGGTCTTATCTTTGCCGGTCTGGGATACACTTGATTTATTCTGGGATACAATTTTTGGAAGTATTTTGTTTCTGTTTATGTTCTGTCTTTCCAGTTTATTGATAACTAAATACATTATTTTTTTTTGCAACCGTAAAGGATGACTTACACTGAGTACGAGAACATATGATTTTTTTTTAATGTGAAGAAACATTTTAGGAAAAATTCACCAATTCTCTTTGTTAATTATTTGCTCCCTTTTTTTCGAGAGTAAAACATTTGTCGTGCTTTATTAATAGTAATTTTAATTCTAGATAGTCATCAATTTTCATTCGAAAATAATATAAACTGCGTTTTATTTTTATTTTTTCCATACTATTGAGACATTTCGTGTATTCATGATATCTCTTGATTGGAATTTATATTATTTTTTAGTCTTGACATTGCGAACATTTCAAATATTAAAAGAGTCATCTGTTTTTAAATTAGAACTAAAAAGCATAAATATTTATTAAAAAATAAGTTTTCTTAAATACAACATAAAAGGTAGATGGGTGAGTGTGAAAGTCGCACTGGGACGAGGATGACACCTGCGCTGGCACGTTCTTCTCCTTACTACCACACCAAAGTAAGGACCTTGAGCTTCAACAGATTTAACATTCATCAGGCCATCGACACGGGGGTCTTCAGCGGTACTAGGTTCGAACTCATGGCACACTGGCCACGAGTCCATTACCTTGTCCACTAGGCTACAGCGGCCTGCCATAAAAAGTGGATGAGTGAGTGAGTGAATATTAACGTCGCACTGTTCACGAGGGTTTTTGGCGACGGACCTCGTAATTTTGAACCATGGTCAAGTGACGAAGACGACACCTGAGCTGGCACCCCCTCTCCTTACATAAAAAGTGAGAGAGGGTGTTAAAGTCGTATTTTAAGGCAACACGAGGATTATTTAGGATGGACCTCGTAGCTTTGAACCTGGTTCCAGGACGACACCTGAGCGTACACCTCATCTACAAACTACAACTCCACGACAAGGGAGGATTTTGAACTTTGACATATTTAACGTCCATCAGCTCTTCTGCAGGGGTGTCTTCAGTTGCACTAGGACCATGAATGCTAGGTTACCGCGACTACCTTAAAAGGTGGGAGAAGATGTATTTAGATGAAAATTTCTTGCAAACGGCATTATTAGATTACGGATTTATGCGAGCACACAGAATGAATATATATATATATATATTATGTATATATGTATGTATATATATATATATTATGTATATATGTATGTATATATATATTATGTATATATGTATGTATATATATATGTATATATATATATATATATATATATATATATATATATATATATATATATATATATATATATATATATATATATATATATATATTGTACAGATAATATCTTCATGACGTGTGGCATTCAGGTCCTAATATAGAATTATTCAAATACCAAAAATGATAAATAATTTTAGAATTAACTTTAGATTAAAAAAAATCAGAAAATAAGACGCTTGTAGATAAATGTCTATGATAGTTATATTTTTGTGTACATGTTTTCCGGAGATTACATTTGAATATTCATAAGCTTTAATGTGTAAATAGGAAAAAGCAGTGACTTTTCCTGACTTTTACTTGTACGAAATAAGATTTACTGACTATAAAGAGACGAAAATCTGGCTTTAAGTAAAACAACACTATTCTCTCTTCAATAATCCAATAGAAAAATTTGGATTCTTAACGTTGAAAGGGCCTTAACTCAGTGCTTCTCAAACTTTCGATTCTTGCGACCCAATTTTCAGTCATAATTTCCATCGCGCCCCCCTTTCTTCATACAATAACAATATATTGAATTCTGTAATACCATGCTTTGACGCTAAAGCTAGAATACGACTTTAACATCTTAAGTCCCATTGACGTATATAAACGTCTTGGTCAGCCAATGTATTAATTGGTCCGGGCGTATATATACGTCTTCCCGACGTACGATCTTTTCTGTGAGCTACTATCCATATAATTATTCCGAAAGCTTTGTAATGCAATAAAATTAACTTGACAGTGTTTGCGAAGGATTTACGTATTTCAGAGGATTTGCTTCTTTATTCCTCTTTTATTCCCCCCACCCCTCCTTCAATACATCTCACACGCGCCTACATGAAAAAACATTGGTATTGGGGAGTGAACCGTATAACTTTTTAATCTCTGCAGTTAAGGGATTAATTATAAACCGTACAAGTTATCAAGATAAGTGTTAATTTTTGTATATATGACAAGTCTATGGAGTAACTGGTAATTATTAAACTTGCTCTTAACTTAATATTGTTCAATTACTTATAAAATACATTGTGAAGTACTGATACATTTATAAGTATTATATTAGTATAAATGTGTATTTTACTTTTTATTATGCCAGAATGTATTTTGTTTGTTTACACTTTGAGCAAATTAGTAATATTTTTAAACAATCTTTTGTTTTCGACTTTTTAATATCCTCACGCCCCCCCTTGTAGAGTTATCACGCCCCCTAGGGTGGTGCGCTCCACACTTTGAGAAACGCTGCCTTAACCTCGTAATAGAATTGAATCTGAAAAAATACAGTTCCTCTGGCAAAGTCCTGATCAATAGTTTTTAATGTGTTGCTGAGTTTAAGTCACAAATTTAAGAATTAAATAAAATTGTTATGAATTAAAAACATAGAATGCATCCCCCTCCCTTCTGAATATATAAGTTGAACGGATTTGCTTTGAAAAGCAACACGAAGGCCATTTTCAATGGATTTCGTAGTTCTGAGTGACTCCCACGTCACGAGGACCGGAAACATTTTAGAGGCATGGGCCAAGTAGGACCACACACAAGGCCCCGGCTGGAGGAAAAGGGCTCTATTCTGCCTCAATAAGATCATGATCCGAATAATTTCAATCGTCAAATGTTATTCCTGGAGATATTCTCCAAAAAACTGGAGATTTCGAATTGTATGCCAACTGTCAACAGTAGCAATATTGGTTATTGTGTCCTGTCCATCGTCCGTGTCTAGGTCCAGACCTAGACACATCATTACTCATTTAGTCGAAAGGAGGCAATCTGTGAAATTGGCTTGTACCTGGGTTTAGGAGTCACATGCATTTATTTTTACGGGTTACCGTTTGCAGGAGTATTTAACAACGTATGCAATGTATGATGTCCACTTAAAAGGCTCGCAGGTAGGCCTACTTTTGCATATAGATCCAGGGCTTTAGGAAGTGTTCATTTATCACCGATAAGGACAACACTTGAGCCGGCAACCGCTCTTTAAATTTCCTCACCACGCTAGCGGGAGACAGGGGGAAACATAACCTATAGCGTACACATAATTTTTTTTTGAGAGAGTCATACTTTTAAGAAAAAACATGGACGAAAGCACCGGACGTAATCTTTATGCTTAAAATTAGAAAATTGTTGGTCTATGGGAAGGTTTGAGTGAGAGAGAGTGAGAGAATATTATCGTCGCATTGTTCAGCTACACGAGGGCTTTTGGTGACGGACTACGTAATTTTGAACCATGGTCAAGTGAAGTGAACGACACCTGAGATTGGAACTCTCCTCTCCTAACCACTACACCACACCAACGGGGGGGACGTTTGAGCTCTCGACAGATTTAACGTGCATCACTTCCCTACACGGCAGGTCTTTAGTGGTACTGGGCTCGAACTCGTGACAAGGCCAGCCACGACCCGATACTTTGACCACTCGGCTACTTCAGCCACATGGGAGGGTTTGAACCCCCAATCTCTACCCTTGAGAAGGCCACTAGGGTGAACAAAGAGTAAATTAAATAAGGTAGAGTGAAAAAATGATATTTTGGGGACGTTTTGCACTTGGGATATAATGATAAGTGTTATCGAGAAGAAGGAATCTCATGCAAAAATAAGTCATGGATATTTGTAGGGAAATGTTTTGAGCAGGAAGAATCAAAGATCTGTTTGGTGCTACAGCTGCTGACGTGCCACCTTGCTTTCGCTACAATTCCTACTGTCATATTTGGTTCAGCTTCAAAGATTGAAGTTAGAATTTGCTGCTATCCCCCAAATAGGAAAATCAAAGTATATCAGGGGGTGCAAAGCAAAGTAACTCCTAGTGCAAACGAACATAGGATTGATTGATGGCAGCTCAAAGGCCATAGATAATGGACAGTGGCGTAACGGAGAATATTATGACTCCACTGTAAAGCCATTTTTTTCCTTTAATATTTTGCAAATGAGTTAAATACGTACTTGACGTCAGTCAGGCTTTGGGTCCCCTACAATCCTGCCTACCCCGATGCGGTGGTGTGCATTACGTCACTGGGGACGGACTTCATAATTTTGATGCAAAATGATGAGGATGACTCTCGAGCTGGTAACTTATTTTTAAAACACCCACATCATTTTAGCATGAAAGCCTTGTGAGCCTCAACACATTTAAAAGACATCAGAACCTTCAACTCGGTGATTTTTTTTTGTGACATTAGGTCTTGAATCCATGACCCAACATCTCTCAATTGTAGTGCCGTAGGAAAACATTATATATCTTTCGAATGTTAAATTTAATAGGTTAGAATTCTTTTTCGCACAAAGAAAAATCAAGAACCTAAGCGCAATTTCTGAAAGAAATTAAAAACAACTTCTCAAAAGATTATAAACGAATATTTTCAAGGGTGCTTTAATTTTATGTAGTATAGAACCTATTCTTATGTGGTCCTTTTTTATACAATTTCTTCTGTGCGATCTTTTTTAATGCGGTATATGAATTTCAATGGCCTTGGCGCCACTGAAATATCTTCCATTTTTATACCAGTGGCGTAACGGAGAATGTTAGGCCCTGCCCCATAAAGGTTTTGCCTTTAATATTTTATAAATTGGGTAAATACGCATTTAGCATTAGTCAGTCCTTTGGCCCCTAGGGTCCTGCCCCCTTCCTCCCCACCAGGGGGAGGGGTGTACGTTATGCCACTGAGATGTACATATAGACACTTCAAGACGCTCTGTTCATTTGTCTCACGACAATGCACTTTCAGTTGCTTTTTCTCAACGCACCAACAACCCTCGCTTGATTGAAGACGAAACTTTCAATGACAGGGACATTACCAATAATTCGATAGATTATGAAAATGGGCAAGAACCGGATTCTTTAAGAGAGGATAAAAATATGCAGAGATCCAGCCTTCCAACATAATGGAATAGAATTTTCTTAAAATAGATACCCTTTAAGAAAGGAGTATAAAATTCCGAAAAGAGCTTCAATCATGTACATCTGGTTATCGTGACATTTACAAGCAACTGACCACTCGACCTTCGTCACAAAAACTTACTCTTACTTTATATTGCCAAAAAATAAATCTATTGAAGCTGTACCTTCAAGTGAAAAAAGCGATTTTGAACTTATTCATTACAGGGAGATGAACACTTTGGATTAGGATGAGTAGCAGTGAATTATGTATGCGCATTTTGCGAAAACTTCTCCGTGAGTACAATTGGAAACTAAAGATTTTAAAGCGGTTTCCATGAGTAACATTCAATTATTTATTTGATTATGGAAGTACTCGTACATAAATTTCGTAAATATTTGGCATATTTTATAAATGCGACTTTTTTTTATGCGGTCCCTATCCACCGCATAAAAAAATTTCTGTTGTATTTCCACGAATTAGTTTATTATATGTAAGAGTTTATGAAATTTTTGAATATTTTTTTGTGCGTTTATTTTCATGCAGTCCCTATCTACCGCACAAAAACAGGTTCAACTGTATTTGAATTTATGTTACCGATAAAGCTCGAAAACCGCTAATGCGTAGATTACTAAGCTATATAATCTACAGATTAATTTATTTGCTCTGTTAAAGAAGGAATTCAAGAATATTCCGCATTTTAATTATGAAATTTTTACGTTAGTGGTTTCTGTATTGGTAAGGTTCAAAAGTTTGTTTATCTCATCCCCTTTCAGTTAGGAATTTTGATTGAAAACATTGACTCATTCCATTATAGTTCATACCAAACATTTAGAAACAGAGTGGCAGAGACAATAATAATAAGAAAGCATAATTTTATCACAAGTTTCGCTAGTTAATTTCTTTAATTGTAATAATATATTAAACCGTTTGATTCTTTGTTATACTTTTTTTAATTTATCGGTGATTGATTTTATCAACTTATGTGTTCAAATGTAGTTCGAACTATTTTTCAATTGTATTAACTTAATCCTTTAAGTTTCAAAAAATAAACAAACATTTATAATTTAAGCTTACAGAAACGTTGATGTTGTACAATCTAAGATTTTATTTTAACTTTAACGAATGCCTAGTAAGTAAAGTACAGATTAACAGGTGTCTAGTAGGTAATGTGCACATTAACGAGTACAAAGAAGTTAATGTGCAGATTTTATGTAGATATAATTTGAGAAATTAAACAATTTTCCTCACTTTAACGGATCCCCTTAGTTAATGTGCAGATTACTTAGTTAATTTGCAGATTAATTGATTTCTGTACTTTAGCTGTAACATTTATATGTCTACATTTAGAGTGTTTTAGTCTTAAAATGTGAGAAAATTGCGAATTCAATCTAAGTTCTAAATGTGTCCTAAATCATTTTAATATCTTAAACTACATTAAGCAAAGCATTATTTAAATATTTTTCGACGGCGATTTATTAAAGCGATTATTTAGTAAATTCTAAATAAAAATTTTGGAATCAAAAAGGTGAAACACATACAAAAAAAGAGCAAGACTGCGCAGCCTTATTTGAATATTTAAAAGCAACGGCATCATTTTCATTTCATCAGTATAAACTTTTCCAGAAAAGTTATCCGCCGCGATGTCATTATTTTCATCACGCAGCAAGTTTTGTCGGGCGTTTTCATATTTATTAGGCTATGAATCATTAGGTGAATCTAAAAATCAGCTATAAGAAAGCTTCTTAGACTGTTTCGGTAGCGTATAGGGTTGCACAGAGCTTTAAACTCTTTTCCCTATCTGTAAAAATAGAAGCGATTTCGGTCTAAATTCGCCAAACTTCATTTCATCGCCAACTCTGGAAAGAATGGTAAGATATTACGAACAAAATGAACACAAGAAAGGTTTTTTTAAAAATTAAAATGGATTATTTTTCAAATTTCATAAATTGTTTTATTGAATTATAGAATTTTCGCATAAATTTATAAGATATATGATTGACTGACTGTGATCGTGTATTTCTTTCATAAAAATATATTTCGAAAGCTAGCTTTAAAAAAATTATTTAAAAATAGGAAACAGAGAATAATTAATTTCCTAATACTTTTCCTCCTGCTCTTAGAAAACTTTGAAAAACACTTTTATTTTAGAAATTTATTATTTTTTTTAAAAACATTTTTGAGTATTCTGAGTGGTTAGGTTTTATGTGGTACTTCTAAAACAAATTTTGGCGTATAGATGTTTTAGATACTCAGAGTGCTCCACTGGTTTGCTCACAATTTTAGTTGAGTTATGAACAACTGTTTACAAAAAGTTAATATAAAGTTAATATAAGTTATAACAATTGATTAAATTATGAGTAACTATTTTCAGCAATGATCTACTGCGATTTCTACCGTTTTGACTTCTTTTTCAGAGAAGCAAGTAGATTAATTCTGACTCTTAGATTGTGATGTGTATGCGTGATTTAGATTTTTTTATAATCTAATTTTAGTACTTTTAATTTTATTTTTATCTTTTAAATCAGTAGATTATTTTGGATAATCTGGGATTTAGATCTTTATATCAAGTTTAGTATTAGTTTTTTTAAACATTATAACTATATTTTCGCTTCTAAATTTTATTTCAACAAAGTAATATAGGCGAATACAGGGGAAGACTGACGTCATCAAATCTAATTTTAAAATCCAAACTTTTGTATTTTGAGACATGTTCTTTTAAACATATAGAACTAAACTATTGAAAAATTAGTGCTGTTATAAATTTTTTAATGTATTCTATTTTTTCGAAACAAAAATTTTAATACCAATAATTAGTATGTTCTGTAGAAACAATATAGTTTCAATTTCTGGATATTAGTTAACATTTTTTTTTTACATCAGAGTAAAATATTACAATTTTTTGAAAGTCTTTACAGATTAGAAATCACAATAACGATTGTTTTAGCTTTATGTTAAGGAGAATAGTTCACAAAATATTAACACTTTCTAGGATAAAATCAGAGGTCATGCTCGTCACTTCGACGCCAAAAGCCCTCGAGTAGCTGAATATTGTGGTATTAATATTCACTCACTCACTCATTCACTCAACTGCGTAGTGATTCTATAATTTTTAGGGATAGTATATTCTTCCTCCACACCATCAGAATCCTTAAAAAGAAAAAATATATATATTTTCTTTTAGGAAAATGTCTCATTTTTATTCCCGTTACATGAGAATACGGAAACCATTCTTCTGTGCCAACACCTCGCACCTCTGAATTGGAATTTTATTCAATATGGCACCAATACTTCGCCAAGTTGGCGCTAAATAAAGGTATGCTCTAAAAAAGAATGAAGCCATTTTTTTTTGTTTGTAGCATTGCAATTCGTCTTGTGTAAAACTTTTATTGTATATGCCAACAAGAAAATAATGATGATACTCGTTAAGTCTGTTGGAGATCACAAAATCCTTAAAGTTTAGAGCAGTGATTCCCAAATGGGTTATATCGACCCCCAGGGATCTATGATAACCTGCAAGGGGTCCACGTCAGCGAAAAAATAATTTGGGGGGTCTATGATAGTGACTTTCATTAAACCAGATAGTGACTTCAATTAAAAAAAAATTAGTCAAGTGGAAACGAGATTTTACCTAGTTAAGATTTATTTACTAAATTGAATGAGTTTAATTTGCAGTTACAAGGTGACAGCATAAGGTTTATTAAAACAAAAACCATCATTTCAGCGTTTCTTGCCAGAGTTAGCTAAAGTAGTATAAAAATCGGACGTCGCAAATTTTCCCGGTTTCTCAATTTGTCTCACTCTGCCAGGAAGATGACGTTCTAACCGACGTTCAACATTTAAATGCTCTTGATTCAGATTTTGAAACCAGGTTTGAGAATACTTTGACTATGGTAATACCACAGTAGACAATGAATTCATACGGTAACATAGGGAAAAAAATATCAAAAAACATTTCATATTACTAGAGGAACTAATTGGAATAAGAGTGCTTCAAGTAAAATTTTGGAAAGGATGTCAGAGCAATTTTGGAAAATCTTGAGAGTTTTTATTTGCTTTTTTTAGTGAGAAGGAGTTTCAGCGTGGTTGCCAACCTCCCCAAAAAAGACTGGATACTACTGACCAATGAGATCTAGAATTAAACCTGACAATATTGATGTCAAATGTCACTTCACTTCAGTTAGAAATTTAAATCTTTTAAAGTAGCTTTATATCAGCTGTCAAAACGGAGTTTAAGTTGATAATTTTGCAAAAATTCAACATTAGGAAAGCTTGGGGTCTACCCCAAACCGAAGAACATGACAAGGGGTCTACGAGACAAAAATTTTGGGAACATCTGGTTTAGTGAGTATAGGATCTACTCAGGTGTCTCATTGTCTCTTGAGCACGGTTTAGAATTACAAGGTTTATCCGCAGTAGCCCTCGCATACCTTCAAAGAATGACGTTAATATATAATAAATCCCATGCAATATAAATCTCGGAAAGTTTCATCTAATTCAGAGCAATTGTAATAATTTTTCGAGAATATATGTTCCAATTCAGAATCGCGTTATATTTTATGAGTATAAATAATGTATTTCGGAAGGAAAAATAAAACTTATAAAAGGATTTATAATTAGCATACAAATCATGATGTTGAAAAAATATTTTCAAAAAAGTATTTGTTGAAAAAAAATTTAGAATAAGAAAAACTAAGAAGACAAATCTTGAAAATTTAAAAACGAGGCAGAAAAAAGATTGGGAGGGAGGGGGAAAGTAATTTACGACCTCGCCATTTTCGTTTTAATTAAAGTGCTTTTTTAATTCCCATTTTTTCTTCTTTTTTTTATAAAAATAGAAGAAAAACACTTCAATTAAGATGTCCAATGATTGTTTTGCTTATACCGTCTGCAAAAATTCCATATTTTTTTTCCGTTTTACTTTTTTATAACCGTTTTAAAAAAAAATGAATCGTTTGCGAAGCACTATTTTTTTTCAATATTCAAGTGTCAATTTTCCATTAAAGAATACTTCGTCGTTTTTAGTTTTATCCAAGAAAAATTCTTATTGCCAAATTGCAATTTTTTTTATATATGAAGCACCTTGGACGATATCAATCTCGTAACTTTAATGTAAACTTGACCTATTTGATTATCCTTTGAACGTTGTATATACAATCCACCTAAAAAGTACATATATGTGTAGAAGTGTGACTGATTCTTTCTTTAGAAAGTCAAAATTTTAAAGCAGAAAAAAATGCTTGTTTACCGGTAATTAATTAATCATGTTTAATTTAAGTATGCTTTTGGGAAAAAATGATTAAATGGCTTATTTAAAATTATATCAATAAATTATGTTATTCAAAACGCTACTTATCCTAATGATTTTGCTTGCTTTTCAGTACGTCGAAAAATGATTATTTCAATTTTATTGAGGGGGGAGAACAACATTTTTGGCTTCCAATCTTGTTTAGATTTTTACTTAAGAGTGTTTTTTTTTTTTCAGGTATAGAAGTTTAAGTTGGCATTACTTTCTAAGATGGCGACCGATTTAACAGCTGTCAAGTGATTTATTCTCAGTTTGGTTTGGCAATTGATCAAAACGATCATCAAGCAAGGCGTAGATTCGTCGAATGGGCCCAAAACGAGATTGCCGTTGTTCCCGATTTTCATAAGCGAATTTTGTTTAGCGATGAAGCGCACTTCTGGTTGAATGGCTACGTCAACAAACAAAACTGCCACATTTGGAGTGAAGCTAATCCACAAGTGTATGTCGAAACACCGTTAAATCCTGAAAAACTGACTGTTTGGTGCGCTTTATGGGCTGGTGGAATCATTCCTTCTTCAAAAACGATGAAGGCCACAACGTTACAGTCAATGGTGATCGGTATAGAGCCATGATTACTAACTTTTTCATTCCTGAATTGAACAATCATGATGTCCAGGAGCTGTGGTTCCAAAAAGACGGTGCAACATGTTACACAGCTCGTGCCACAATCGATTTATTGAAAGACACGTTTGATGACCGCCTAATTTCACGTTTTGGACCTGTGAATTTGCCTCCAAGATCTTGTGATTTAACACGGCTGGACTATTTTCTGTGGGGCTATGTAAAGTCATTGGTCTATGCGGATAAGCCACAAACGCTTGACCATTTGCAAGACAACATTCGCCTTTTTATTGCCGATATACGGCCACAAATGTTGGAAAAAGCCGTCGAAAATTGGACGTCTAGATTGGACTACATCCGAGCCAGCCGTGGCAGTCATATGCCAGAAATCATATTTAAAATATAATGCCACAAGATTATCTTTCGAATAAAAAAAATTCATGTCAATCGAATAATACATCGTTGTTTTATTGCAATTTAAAGTTCTATACCTGTAAAAAAAACACCCTTTATAACTAAATTAAAAGGTGATTCTCTACTAGTTATACAAATCGAGTGAGTGAGCGAATATTAACGTCGTCCTATTCAGCTACACTAGAGGGCGAGGTAGCCTAGTGGTCAAGAAAACGGCAGGTGTGTCATGAGTTCGAGCCTAGTACAGCTGAAGACCCATCATGCAGATATGGTCGATGTACGTTAAATATGTCAGTCTCAAACGTCCTCCCTTTGATGTGGTGCAGAAGTTAGGAAGGGATGGGGTCAGTTAGGTGTGATAGGTGTCATTCTTGACTTTGGTTCAAAATTACATCGTCCGTCATTAATTGCGTTCGTATTGCGAAATAGAGAACCGTTAATATAACTCTCATTCAGAAGTACGAATTTCAATGCAAAAGTGCTATTTTAGGAACAAATACTAATTTTATAGCTTTTTGAGAAATTTCATATGCATAATAATACCAAAGATATAAAGAATTTAATGAAAGGGGCACTTTTTTAACAAAAAAAAAGGTTATACAAAATTTATGGAATGAAAAGTAAATGAATTTTTATCGTTTTGAAACTTAATATGTTACTCCCCAAATAAATGTTTTTAAAAAAAAATTAAATTTTAAAAAGGCTCTCACACACATTTAAATAATGGCAACCTAAAAATTCAAAAAAATATTGATGATTGTACGACCAGTAATTTTCTTATACTTGGTCATTTATAAATACACTCTGTCGCAAAAAATATATGCACCCAGAAGAAATTGAGCTACATTCACGAAATTTGGTAATGTAGTGTATATGAAAATAAACAAATGATTAAAAATTCAGAACAAAATATCATTTTATTAAGCGGTTACAGCTTGCAAAAGGTTAAAAATCAGTAAGTAGTAAAGCCACCTCTGGCAGCTATACAAGCCGAAATTCGGCGTGGCATCGATTCAATTAGATCACTTATGACCCCCTGTGGAAGATCCTGCCATCGTCTTTGCATCTGCGCAGTTAATTCTCCTGTATCTCGGGACGGCTGCAGTTGCCTTCCCAGCGTCCAGACATGCTCTATTGGCGAAAGAACCTGGCAGGCCATGGTAGGACGTCATATCCTTGAAGACATTGTTGGGAGAGTCGCGCAGTATGTGGACGAGCATTATCCTGTTGATAAATGGCACATGGGCGACTTGATAGCATGGGTAGCACAATCGGCGTTAAAATATCGTCCACGTATTTGTCAAAGTGCCTTGAAGGACCACTAAAGATGATCGTGTGTCCCAAGAAATTGCTCCCCACACTGTCACACCTTGTGAAATTGCTGTATGTCGCTCGACAATAAATGCCGGATCGGACCGCTGGCCGGTGCGCCTCCAGACACGTGTGCGGTGGTCATCAGCACTGAGACTGAATCGGGATTCATCACTGAAGATGACACGTCTCCAGTCTGTCACACTCCAAGTTGCCCGAGGTCGGCAAAAATCCAGTCGACACTGCCTATGATGTGGGGTCAGTGGTAAGCGTCTTAGCGGACGTCGGCTCCTCAAGCCAACTTCGGTCAGTCGTCTCCTTATGGTTTCTCTTGATGGCACTGGATGTCTGGAAGGAGGTAAGTGGCGTTGAATCGATGCTAGCGACGTTGTTGGTGCCGAAGTGGCCACTCTTCTGATTGCACGATCCTCGCGATCATTTGTGTTCCTGGGACATCCTGACCCTCTGCGACGGTACACTCTACCTTCTGTGATCCACTGTTGCCAACACCGAGCAACTACCACATCGCTCCGACCGAGGTGGCGGCCGATACGTCTATTCGACCAACCTGCTTCTCTGAATTATACGGCCCCTATCAAAGTCCGTCAGCTGCTCGTTTATGTCTTAGAGGCATCCTAAGTCTCAATATCGTCTATCAAAGTCATCAGATTCGTTTGATAAAATACTCATGCTTTTAAACTCTCCCAGTTGCGCAAAATATGCGCGTAGCACACTTAGCCTTGTCTCATTGGCTTCGAAATTTTAATCATTTGCATATCTCTTACCAGACTACATTCTTGCCGAGTTTCGTGATTGTAGCTTGATTTCTTCTGGGTGCATAATTTTTTGCGACAGAGTGTATTACGGAGTTGGAAAAATGCAACATGAAACAGCACCTTTAAGATTTTCAGGACAGATAAATTAAGAGGTATTAAATGATTGCCACAAAATCAAGTCATGAAAAATTTGTGAAACGTATTTTTTTTAGAATTATTTGATTTCTTTTTCATAAAATGACTGAGAGCTGAATTAAATAAATTGTTCATTTACACACACAAATCTTTTTCAACATATAGTATGAATAATTCAATGCAAAACAGGAAATAAATTTATATGAACCTTACAAAATATCTTGGGCATTTATGCCAATAATTCTTAAGCAGTTGAAAAATACTTCTAAATTAAAAAAAAAATGTAAAAACAACAAAAGTTGAAGTAGAATTTTTTTTTTTTAAAAAAAGTAAAGAATTACATGCAAAGTTTATAGATGATGTTAGCAAAACTTTTGGGATTATCATTCTATATTGATTGCGTGATAAGCTAACATATTTTACTTAAAATGCATAAATACGTTTCAAATCTGCAAATAATTCTTCTTAGAGTTTAAATGCATGATTTACTTAAAAGTATTTATACAAAAAATAAATCAAAATCAAGCATAAATCGTATCTTAATTATCATGAAGCATATAATTCTGAATGCTTGAACTTCTTGGGGGAAAAGAATAAAAAAAATAAGGAATTGCTTCAAATACATTGCAAACATTACATAAATAAAATCAATAATATAACAATACAGAATATCTCTAAAAGTAAATAAATATAAAGGAAAAACAGTGGATTTGTTTTTGAAAAATAACATAAAATTAGATCAAATCTAAACAAAAATAATTAGTTATTTGTTTTAATGCTGAAGAATTATGTCTCTATTCTATTAAAAAATAAGCGTAAGCTCTTTAATTATTAACTCAAATTAAAAATTTTATTCAATTGGCAATTTTTTTTGTACACACAAAATCGCCAAAAATAGCGACAAGTTGCCAAATGGCACAAATCGCCAAAAATGGCGACAGGACAGCATTTTTCCGAAGCTTTAGAATAAAGGTGACGTTCTGCGTTAAGATCACGTCATTTTAAACGATGATAAATGACGAAGAGATATTGACTTGTTCTCCCCGTGCGAGCCAAATAATTATAATGCCTTTGTTATTACTCAAAGAGAAAAAGACATTTTCTTTCATTCATTTCCTTCCCCCTGCCCCCCTTTTTTTCTCACTCCTAGTTTTCTTCGGAACGAGCAGTGATAAGGAACATACATCAAGTAATAAAGGACAAAAATAATATCTGTCAATGTACTTACAAATCTTTAAAATAAATGAGCAAAACTTTTAGCGAAGCACAGATCTAGATGAAATACATGCTATTTATGTATATTGCGCTTTATGTGTGTTGTTGCCTGATTCGATGTGACGTCGGTGTTTCAAATACCGGACAGGGGGCTGTCTTTAACGCCTTTTTTATGTCTTATATTTGGAAATAAGAAAGGATGTGGAAAACACACAGAAGAAAAGTGATTCTTGTCATGTGCTTATGTCTTTCGAATGGTAAAATAATTTATTTAGATATCCCTGAAATGACCTCAAAATTAACACATGAGACTTATTTTCTTAAGATTTGTTATCTTAAAAAATCCTATTAAAAAGATGCCATTTATATTGGAAAAAGAGAATGTTCATTCCATGTAATTTGTTCATTTTCATCTGAAAAAAGTGATGTGAAAAATCAACGACGTATGCTAAAAGATGTAAAGACGTATTCTGAGGATTAGCTAGCTTGCAACTTGAGCTAGCATTCTCCTTTTTCAAACTACTACACCATGCACCAGAAGGACTTAGAACTTCGTCAGATTTAACGTGCATCAGCTTCTCTCTATGACCTTTTTAGTGACACTAGGAATCAAATTCACAACTCAATTGAAAAAATGCCAGTCACGTGTTCGCGACCATGACCACTTGGCTACCGTGGTCACATAGTTTTTTACTAAGAGAATTTCTTTATTAAAGTAAAACTCACGATGGTATGATGTGAAAATGATTAGTAAGAGGTAAAAGCTGAATTGTAATCTTCGTCACTTGATTGTGGATAATTAACACAATTTAAGGATACATAACATAACATAATTAACACAATTTAAGGATAGATAACATAACATAATTAACACAATTTAAGGATACGTAACATAATATAATTAACACAATTTAAGGATAGGACAAAATTTACAAGATTCATCAGGTAAATATGCATGTAGAAAATTTGTTTGCGTGGATAAAAATTTCATAACTCCAGCGTTTATAAACTTGGTGGCTGGGCGGCGTGGTTGGTTTGTCACTGACCTTCTGTACCCAAGGTTGCGGGCTCGACCCCGGCCCAAGTCGATGGATTTTCATCATGCAGAAAATCGACTGCGGCAATGTCGTATGATTACACGACATATAAAAGATCCCTAGGGGTGCTCTAGGCAAAATTAAATCCTAGTACAGGTTTGCATCGTCAGAGCTCAGGTGCCTCCCTCTAGAGAGGAAACTGAGCGTCAAAATTACCTTCGGCGATTGGTATTCGCCAATATGGCGCCGCATTAAAAAGAGATACCAGCTTTCAGAGATCTACTAGCAGATTGATGAACTCTGTTAATAACTGTTCAAAATATGCCATTAGAAATAAAAAAAAATAAACCGTTTATAAACATTTAACACAAATATTTTGCGTGTGATAGAAATATATGTCAAAAATTATTCATACCGAATTTCAATAAGATGAAAAGGAAAAAATTTTAGATTTGAGCTCTCCTTAACCTTTTAACTGTCATGCCCGAGACAATCTCGTTCATGGCACTTGTGTTCCAAAATGCCGCTCCCGAACATTATACGGGGTAGTTTTTTGAGTTTATCTTATTATTATACCCGAATACAAATCGAGAGAAATTTTTATTTCGGCTTCATCTCTTTGTGAAATCCGAATATATATCGGGAAAAGTTAATTTGAACTCATATCAATAGATGAAGCTTGATAAGCGGTACTCATGATACTGCCATGATCAACCTCAAAAATTAAAAATAAAGAAAATGAAGATATACTCAAGTCAAAGATTGTTTTTCACTACAATCTAACTATGGGTTGTGTAGATCTCTGTGATCAGGAAATATCCTTTCATCCGGTAACCCCAGAACTCTAGAAAAAAATATTATAAAAAGATATTTTTACATTTAATAGACAAGGTACTCTGAAACTCATTTTTGCTCTATAAAAATGCAGTTGTGAAAAGTAGTACATTTTTTATAATTTCAAATCCCATTTATAGAAGGTCTTTTTAATAAATAAGATGATGCAGCTTCTGCACAAAACAATCCTGGCAAATCACTAACATTAGATACTGAATGACATTTTAGATCTCATATTCCACCTACTCCTGTGAAATGTCAGCCTACAAGGCAGTGCAAAGTTTGTTGCTAAAAAAAGATGCAAATGAAAAAAAGGTAAAGAAGAAAACACTATTCTGGTGTAATGATTTCGGAGTTGGTTTGCGCTTGGAAAAGTGTTTCCATTTACCCAAAACTGAATTACTTAGCTACAAATAAGTATTAATTTTTACTTATTTTTTAGAATAAATACCACTAGAAACGAACTTTACCAATGGCTTAATGGAGAGCATTGGGGCCCCCTGCAAGGTCAGTTTTTGGGCCCCAAGTTCAAATACGTACTAGGCGTCAGTCAGGCTTTGGGTCTCTAAACCCCTGCCCCCTGCGATGCAGGGGTGTACGTTACGCCACTGATTGCCAATTGCCATGCTGTGTGGCAGCCACCTAAAAAAATATGCAGTTGCTACAAAGCTTTAAAAATCTTTATATATGCATGTTATTCAAAATATCACTTTTTAACTACAAAAGCGTGTTTTATTGTGTACTAAACATTTGATTTCTGCAATAAAAAATTTGTCAATTTATGTACCCAAATCATCGAAGTAACTTGACATTTAAAGAGTTAAAGAGTAGCAAACGCTCTTGCTTTCTACATAGAAACACATATATCTGAAAAAGTACCTAATAAAATTAAACACAGCATTTGCAGACTTTCGAAAGTTACCCCACTAGAAATTTTAACTTCAATACTAGCACTTAATGCTGAAAAGGAGAACAAATACGCTTACTCTAGAATTTTACAAAAGACCGGAAAAGTACATCCTACAATCGCAGTTGCCGTTGTATATTTTCGCAATTGAATAAACATTCATTTTTCTCTCTAAATGTATTTCCCCCATGTTAAGACAAAGCCAAAAATTTCATATTTTGCGAAAGGAACTCATATTCAAAAATATAACAAGATCAGATGAATGCTTGGAGCGCATTTTCCACGAACAGGGAAAAAAAGGGAAAAGTTTTCAGCTTGTTGTAACTGGATTCTGTACACATTTACGGATTTTTCACTCATATTATCTTCCTCTTTCTCGCTCTTTTGCACATTTAGAGCTGGAGGCGAATTTACTCCAAAAAGTATAAGCACAGAAACTTTTTACCGAGTATGAATTATTCGTTAAAAGGAAAAATGTTCTTCGGAAAGCGTTACTTTCCGTGTAAGTTTTAACACTTACAGAAGGCTTTGAGATTTATTTTAGGTTCGCCTGTTAGTATATCAAGTTGGGACATCTGCTTCTGACAAGTAGGCGATTTTTGAAAACCGATTTAAGGTCTAACGTTATTTTTTCCCTCTCCTTTTCTTGTTAATGCGGAATATGTTTAATATTTTACACCGAAATAGAGGAATTTAAAAACTGGAATTGAAAACTGATAGCATTACGTGTTATAACTTAAGTGCGAAGTAAAGTTATTTATAAACAGATTTGTTTAAGGAATAGTAAATTCGAGCAAATGTGCATTTACGATTAGATTTCAAAATAAAATGTAGGATTTTTACTAGATTTGCTTGAAAATGTTGATAGTCATTTTTTTTAAAAAAATAAATTCCTTTCAGAAAAAAAGTTAATCTCTTAATGAAAAATCACGCTTTGCTCACGACATTTAAACTCTGAGTTCCCAAAAAGAATATTTGGCAACCATTCTGCATGTTGAGTTACTTAATACTGAATGCTATTTTTACACTATTATTGTTTCCTTTTATTTACCGGCTTGTCATGAGTTCGGATGAAGACCCGTCGTGCTGCAAGCAAAATCGATCATGTACGGTGCATTTAAAATCTGTCGAGAGCTCAAACCCCATTGGTGTGGTGTGTTAGTTAGGAGAGGGGGTCCCAGCTCAGGTGTTGTCCTCATCACTCGACCATGGTTCAAAATTACGAGGTCCTTCGCCAAAAGCCCTCGAGTAGCTTAAGAGTGTGACGATAATATATATATATATATATATATATATATATATATATATATATATATATATAAAGGGTGTTTTTTTTAGAGGTATAGAACTTTAAATTGCAATAAAACAACGATGTATTATTCAAATGACATGAATTTTTTTTATTCGAAAGATAATCTTGTGGCATTACATTTTAAATACGATTTCTGGCATATGACTTCCACGGCTCTGGCTCGGATGTACTCCAATCTGGACGTCCAATTTTCGATGACTTTTTCCAACATTTGTGGCCGTATATCGGCAATAACACGGCGAATGTTGTCTTCCAAATGGTCAAGCGTTTATGGCTTATCCGCATAGACCAATGACTTTACACAGCCCCACAGAAAATAGTCTAGCGGTGTTAAATCACAAGATCTCGGAGGCCAATTCACAGGTCCAAAACGTGAAATTAGGCAGTCACCAAACGTGTCTTTCAATAAATCGATTGTGGCACGAGCTGTGTGACATGTTGCGCCGTCTTGTTGGAACCACAGCTCCTGGACATCATGATTGTTCAATTCAGGAATGAAAAAGTTAGTAATCATGGCTCTATACCGATCACCATTGACTGTAACGTTGTGGCCTTCATCGTTTTTGAAGAAGGATTCCACCAGCCCATAAAGCGCACCAAACAGTCAGTTTTTCTGGATGTAACGGTGTTTCGACGTACACTTGTAGATTAGCTTTACTCCAAATGCGGCAGTTTTGTTTGTTGACGTAGCCATTCAACCAGAAGTGCGCTTCATCGCTAAACAAAATTCGCTTATGAAAATCGGGAACAACGGCAATCTCGTTTTGGGCCCATTCGACGAATCTACGCCTTGCTAGTGATCGTTTTGATGAATTGCCAAACCAAACTGAGAATAAATCACTTGACAGCTGTTAAATCGGTCGCCATGTTGGAAAGTAATGCCAACTTAAACTTCTATACCTGGAAAAAAACACTCTTTATATATACGTCTCCAATAGCCCTCATGTGGCTGAATGAGTGAATATATATATATATTGGAGACGGATCTTGTAATTTTGGACCATGCATGGTCAAGTGAAGGATAACCCCTGAGTCCCCACCATACTCTCATAGTTTCCAATCCAACATAAGGATTTTGAGCCATGACAGATTTAACGCGCATAAGCCCCTCTACACGGTGGAGTTTAAGTGGTATCAGGACTCAAACATGCAACTCGACAACGTCGGTCATGAGTCCGTAACCATGGCAACTCAGATACTACAGCCACTCACTTTGGTGTGACATGGATGTCGAGACATTGTTATCACAACTCAGGTGTTGAAGTCATTTAATCAAGGCTCGAGCTTTCGAGATACACTGACTATAGTAAACGGGCACTGTACTGCGCAGAGGTAGGCAGCTGAAAAAGTCCAATAATAATAGTGTATAGTTAATTCAAACCAAATTGGAACTAAAACTTGTTTCGACTTTTGTTTATTTTATGCAATAATGATTGATGTGTGCAATGTTTACAAACTATACCTCGACATTCTATTAAATTGAACATGGATGTGAGGAGAGATCAAATGTGTAGTTGGCATGGAAAATAAAAAATCACATCTTTTCGTTGTAGTTTATAATTATGTGCAGCTGATTTGAAATGATTAAGTAACTTTGGCATTTTTTCTCATTAAATTGCAATTACCATATTTTTTATTTTTAACTTCATCAAAAGTTACTGGTGAATGTATAATTTTCGTTATTCTGCATTAGAATTGTTGATTAATTTAGAATATTTTCAATGGAGATGCATTTAGCAACGCAATTTACAAATTTTTTTTTTCCCAAGCATCTTTGAGGAAAGTTTGAGGAAAATAAATGTTTAAAAAATAAATTCTAATTTCATCATTTAATTAATATTTTTTTGCAATATTTGTTTTTAAGAGAAATATTTTTAAAACTTGTAAAATAAATATTTAATGTATATCTTTTTGTTAAGTAACTATATAAAATTATGCTCACGCATTAGTAAACTGTATGTTAGCCGCTTATTTGCTAAAATTATTAAGTCCATAAAAGAAAAGGTACAAAATCCACATTGATAAATTTTTATGCATTTCTTGTTAAAGAAAATACAACCCCTTTATTGTTCTACAGCTCTAAAAGTTGGCTTCAAATGCCTAAGTTGGATTATTAAAGAATATTTTTTGAAATATGTAACAAATAAATGAATCGCTTTGGACTGTGAACAGATCATGTAATTGTTTAACCTCTGAACCGGATTACCCGAAAGTTAACCAGTCAGTTAAGGAAGTTAAACCAGTTAACCGGTTTGCCCGTACGCTGTACGGGCACCAATATTTTATTCTTTCTGTCTTTGGTTAGCACGTATTTTTAATTCTTATAGTGAGATTATTACGGCTAGAGTGTTTTTAAGAGATGAAGTTTGTCTAGGATGTTGAAATGGTTCTCATACGGGAGTTTCCTTGTGGTGAAGGCAGGACTTTAGATCTTTGAAAATTTTCAAGAGGGAACAGGATCTGATAGACAGCGGTTGAAGCCAGTTTGTTGCTTGAGAAGAAATGAAAATGGAAAGATAATTCCAAAAAAAGCTGATATATTTATGTCCTGATTGCCTTTTAAGACTTTATATTACACCATATTTCATATTATATATATATATATATATATATATATATATATATATATATATATATATATATATATATAATATACAGTGCGTCAAATAAGCTTTAAGACTTAACCCAGAGTGCAGGTTTTAAAGACACCATAAGTGTAAATAAACACATGTGTCATAACGTCCATGGTTTGCTGACACACTACCCACAAGTTGTGCGCATTTAGTTAAGTAGCTGAGAGAAGACGAGCATTCATTGCAGAAGTGAATTTTTACATAGTAATTTTTTTAAAATGGAGAAAATAACCGGGATTGTGAATTTAACGCAAAGCTTAGTAAAAAAAAAGTGCTTTAGAAGCATACCAGTTCGTGAAACAACGGTTTTCGGTTACTTGTTTAAGAAGATCAAATTGTTTTGTGGGATACAAACGTTTTCTTGGATGAAAGAGAAAAGGTAGATGATAAACGCAGTGGAAGATTAATTTCATGTAGGACTCCTGAACTTATTGAGGAAGAACGAGAATGTTCATGGCAAACGGTAGCTGTGAGTCACTGAGATTAATGGAAGACTCTTTAAAAACCAACAAAGAAACGACTCCAACCACCCTGCATGAAGATTTGGGCAAAATGAAAGTGCGTGCTAAATTTGTTCCACACATTTTAACCCCTGAAGAAAAACCAATGAGATGTGCATATTAAAGAGATATCATTTTCGCCGCTGAAAACGACCCAAACTTCTTGAAATTAACTGTAACAGGTGAGGAATCCTGGCGTTTCCAGTATGATTCTGAAACAAAACGGAAAAGTGCAGAATGGAAGTCACAAAATTCACCACAAGCCAAAAAAATCAAAAAGAAGTTTCATCCAAAATCAAAACAATGTTCAATACATTCGGATTTATAAAATATGCCAATTATTTACCAAATTTATGTAAGAGTACTTCCATAACAAAATAAATAATTAAATATTACACATGGAAACATTGTAAAAACATATAGTTTAGCATTGTATATACGGATAAGTCTTGAAAATGCACATACATAATTCATCGCTACTCATCGTAATCCAAAGTCCTATAATGAATATGTTCAAAATCTCTTTCGTCACTTGAAGGTGCAATTTCAATTAATTTATTTTTAGCAAAATAAAGTAAGAGATAAGTTTCTGTGACGAAGGATGGGTGGTCAGTTGCTTGTAAATGTCACAATAACCAGCTATACATGATTGAAGCCATTTTTTCAATTTTATACTCCTTTCTTAACTGGAATATATTTTAAGAAAATGCTTTTCCAATTTGTTGGAAAGCTGGATCCCTGGATATTTTTATCCGCTCTCAAAGAATCTTGCTTCTTGTCCGTCTTCATAATTCATCAAGTTATTGATAATGTCACTGTCATTGAAAGTTTCGTCTTCAATCAAGCGCGGGCTGCTGGAGCGTTGAGAGAAAGCAACTGAATGCGCATTGTCGGGAGACTGTTTATAACAAATGAACAAAGCATCTTGAAGTGTCTACATTTCAGTGGCGTAACGTACACCTTAGCATCATGGGAGGGGGCAGGACTCTAGGGACCCAAGGCCTGGCTTACGCTAAATACGTATTTATCCAATTTATAAAATATTAAAGGCAAAACCTGACTTTCAAGGGGAGGGGGTCCTAACATCCTCCGTTACACTACTGGTATATAGATAGAAAACATTACATTTGAGCTAAAGCCATTGAGTCCTGTCGGGTGGGGGGGAGGGGCAGGACTCTGGGAACCCAAGGCTTGACTAACGCTAAAAACATATTTACCCAATTTATAAAATATTTAAAGCGAAACCTGACTTTCAGGGGGTTCGGGACCTAACATTATTCGTTACGCCACTAGTAAATAGATAGAAAAAAATTGCAGTGGAGCGAAAGTCATTGAGTCCTGTCACGGGGGCAGGATTCAACATGGAGCCCAAGGCTTGACTAACGCTAAATACGTATTTCCCAATTTCTGAAATATTAGAGGCGAAACTCGACTTTCAGGGGGGGGGGAGTCCTAAAATTCTCCGTTACGCCACTAGTAAATAGATAGAAAAGATTACAGTGGCGTCAAAGCCACTGAAATTCATACAACGCATAAAAAAATATAACACACAAAAATAAAATTGCACAAAAAAGAAATCGCATAAAAGAAAACCGCACGAAAACAGGTTCGACTATATATACACACAATGACCTCAATCGTTCGAAAAAGAGGTAAGAACAAGAAAAAATTTTAAGCATGATTATAATCCTTTTACGATATATGAAATATTCTTTATAGTAGGCAGTGTAATTATAAAAAGCAAACACTTTAAGGTTTTTTTATCCGTTCCTTAATTATAAAATAAAAAAAATAGTGTGAGAACTTTGCAATAGCAAATTAAAATAAAATTCTTCTATTTTCTCATTTTATTAAGTATTATTCTTAGTTATAAGCAATAAAAAAATGCTCCTTTTTTTAAAAAACATTTTGGAAAAAAAAAAAAAACTGCTTAAGGGATTAATTCAGCAGTCGCCAGCTTTTTGAACATCGTGGAAAATTAAATGCATAATCTTATATATGGCGGATTTCTCGAATGATTGAGCACAATATGGCGGAACACAATATTTATGTCATTTATTTTTATGCCTCTGTTTACTTTTCCATATCATTGAAAAGAAATGCATGAATAAACCAGCAACGCATAGTAAAATCAACAAACTAAAGTATTTGGTCACCAATTTAACATGGTTAAAAACTCTCATTTTCAAATATCTCTAGTTACCCCTGCAAAAGTAGCTGAAAAGTCAGTTAACTCAAAAGAAATTTCGGTATAATAGTACCTAAAAAATTTTAAAAAAGTGTAATCCATATTCTATAATACTTTTCGTGTTTTTCGCCATTTTTAAAACTGAATCTTCATAGAAACATAAAAAGCGTCTCAATATTTCTGCGGACCATCAGAAACTTTTCACGGACTACCTGTTGACGACCACTGGTTTATTCTAAGCGACTCGTACAACATGGATTTATGTAACACGGAAATTATCTATTGCATGTTTCATTTCATAATTTCCGTATCACTTTTGAAAGCAATAAACAGTATAACTTTTCATTGGAAACACTGGCGTAACTATTCTTAAGGGGGCCCTGTTTCAAAATTCCTTGGGGGCTCTTTTCTGAGCCCCTTAACTTTCTACAGTGTTTTGCATACGCATTTTGGGACCCTTTTACCTTGGGGCTCCGTATCATTGATACGACTGATATGGTGGTAGCTATGCCCCCTGATTGGAAAGATAGCTGCCCCCGAAATTTTTTAAAAAAAAACCCTGTTTTTGAATCCATTGCTTTAATTCATCTACTATCCCAATAATAATAAATAAATAAAATAACCCGGGATTTTTTTTTAAAGAGAAATTTATGAAATTTATTTCTAGCCCCCATTTGCAGTACATCTATTATTAGAAATACTAAACTCGTTTGCTATCATACGTGCCAACAAAAGAAATCCCTAAAAGCTCAGTAGCGTCATATTCACCATGAAAACATATCCCGAAACATCTGCTTATTCTATATTATTACCCCTGAATAATAATAGAAAAACGCTTTTTAAAAGATATTTGCAATAGAGATAACGCATTTAAAGAACTGTTCATATTTAATGGACTACGGGTTTGAAGAAAAGGGGATGGGGAGAAAAAAATAATAAAATCGAATTTCTAAAGACTTCTTTTAGATGGTGTAAGTTTCGCCGCTCTGGTAATAGAGTGCCGATGTGTAATGGCCCGTAAGACACGGTACAGGCGAAAAGTAGTAAGGGCACCTAATGATAACAATGACAGTTTCGCACAGTACTCTCTCTCTCCCTAGTTTCACAATCCCCCACCACTCACAGAGAAAAGAAGCATGAAATCCCTACCGACAGCCTCCAGTTAGGCACGAAGAATGGCAATCATAGCATAAAAAAGGAATCCATTCCGAATATTTTTGCTTCTTAATGCACCGTACCTATTTTTGGTCGCAACCTCTCTTACGCGCCGGGGAATCAAAGGAATTTTTTTTATATATATAGTATTCTAGAGACATATTTTTCCAAAATCGACACTTGCCTTTGAAGTTTTTGCCGACACCGTAATGTGGTTGCATTTATACTGTTTTCAAAGTACACTTCTGTGGATGGTCAGTGTATTGGTAAAGACATATTTTTGCGCATACCTGAAACGGACAGACATCAAATGTAAACAGGCCTATGGACCCTTCAAATTATATCGTAACACAGTACACAGTAAAAATAGTTTAAGGTATCCGACTACGTTCGGAACCATGATTTTAAAATGCGCTTAAATGAATAATTTTCATATTTAGTGTCACTCAGATTAGAGTACATGCATAAAATTGTTTTAAGGACATTTTGACAAAAAAATTTGTTTATTTAAATATAATATTTTGGGGCAAAAAATTAACTTAGAATAATCTTTTTTCCAAATGTTCTCCTTTTGTGAAGAATGCTTCTATTATAATAATATTTTGCCTGTATATAGCTCAGATCTCTCTACAGAGGCCCAACTAGAATTTTTGAAAAATTCACATTATTTTCAGTTACCACCAATTGAAATAATTATTGGCGTTTTTTTCTTAAAATTGCTCCCCTCGGTTGTCATAAAATATGAATAAACCAACTTCTAAGTTATGTATTTCACAAATTCTAGTTGAGCTTCTGCAGAGAGGTCTGAGCTATATACAGGCAAAATATTATTCTAATAGAAGCATTCTTCACAAAAGGAGAACATTTGGAAAAATGATTATTCTAAGTTAATCTTTTGCCAAAATATTGTATTTAAATAAATTTTTTTTGTCAAAATGTCCTTAAAATAATTTTATGCATATATTCTAGTCTAAGTGACACTAAATATCATGAAAATTACCCATTTACGCGCTTTTTCAAAATCACGGTTCCGAACATAGTCGGGGATTCCTTAAGGTATCCGACTATGTTCAGAACCTTGATTTTGTAAAAACGTACTAATATATTTTTTTAATATTTAGTGCCACTTAGATTAGAATACAAGAATGAAAAATTTTTATAAGACTATTTTTATATAATAAAAAATTATTTAAAAGCAACATTTTTTGGCAAAAAATGAGCACAGAGAATTGTATATTTTCAAAACTTTTTCCTTTTATAAGAAAATGCTTCTCTATAATAATAATTTTTTGCCTATATATAGCTCAGATCTCTTTACGGAGCCTGAGCAAGGATTTTGGAACTATATGAGTTAGAAGTGGATTTGTCCATATTTTAGTATATCAGTGTGGAGAATATTAACAAAAAAGCACCGGTAATTTTTTTAATTAGTAATAAATCTGAAAAAAATGTGAATTTTAAAAAAATCCTATTTCAGGCTCTCTAGAGAAGTCTTAGCTATATATATTAGCTAAATATTTTTTTCGAAGCATTTTTCATAAAAGGAGAATGTTTTGAAAATAGGTGATTCTAAGTTCACTTTTTTTGCCAAAATATTACATTTAAATATTTTTTTTACTGCTATAATATTCTTATGACAATTTTATATGTATATTCTAATCTAAGGGACACTAAGTATTAAAAGAGATATTCGTAACTGTACGAATACAGTAACACTGTATTGAAGTATGTTTGTGGAGTTGTAACCGATCGCATTTTAAATATTTCCAGTGAAATTCGTTTAACACGAAACAGAGAGGACTGAAATACTTTTTCGTGTTAAGATAAGATTTTCGTGTGCAAGATAAAACATATATTAAACAAAATTTAGTTTAGTAAAGTACGTTTTACTTAGATAGATGCATAGATATATATATAAATGAAACACACACACACACAAAATTAAATCAATGAAACAAAAACATTCTCAAGAACTTAATGCAGTTTAATACAAAATATTCAAGTTCTTTCAAAACCAAAACATTTAGTAAGTTTTTGGAAAATAATTTGTCATATTTTTCTTTGCATTGTCTTTTTTCAATTCCTACTCTCTATTAGTTCACTCTCTCCCTATATATATATATATATACAGTACAGTCCGCTAATCCGAACACGGCTAATCCGAACATTAGTTAATCGAACGGCTCCGCGGAAAAATTTTTATAATTTTAAGGACATAAAAAAAAAAAAATCGGTGAATATTTCAATATAAAACAGTATAAACCTTAATTCAAAACAGTTCTTTATTTAATATTCACGCACTGTACATCAAGTTATGGTACAAATTTTTAAAATGGAATAAACTACAGAACAGAACACTAATATTTAGTATGAAAAATTGTACAACATAACCCGTACTCCCAGTTCAAATAGTGATTTCGCTGTTACTCGGCTAATCCGAACAATCACGTAATCCGAACAGGGGTCGGTCCCGATATTGTTCGGATTATCGGGACTGTACTGTATATATATATATATATATATATATTGCTTAAATTTTCAATCGTGTATAAAATAGTTCTTATTCATCTCAACACATCACCTTTTTAATCATCATTCCAAGTTCAAATACATTTTTTAAACTTGCAATGGATGACTGTTAATGTTAATACAGTTTTTTCAAATATTAATTAATTAATTTAGTAAAAAACAGAAGTAATAGTCCAACACCATATATAAAAAGGAAATTTGCTCGTTGTGTCCCCGTAGCGCAATGAATAGCGCGTTATTTGGATTATTGCAGAATAGAGAATCATGAAAATATATGGTGTTAAGAATTGATAGTACAGTAGAATGTCGTTTATCGAAACGTTTATTATCCGGACCGTCAAATATCCTAACCAGTTTTTTCAGTCCTTGCAGCAAAAAAACGAAGGTATACAATAGTATATTGAAAAATAAATGATTGTTTTCCACAATAAAGGTAAAATTGTAACCTTTTGCACCTATTTTGCTCTTTCTTCAAGCACGTTTCCCGCACACACATGTGATTATTTTCAATATTCGTATAGTGTCCGGTTTCATATACTGCATGGATCGCATTCGGTTTTCGGTTATTCGAACAATCGCGTATCTGAACGGTGTCCGATCCCAATTGATTCGGTAAACGACGTTCTACTGTAATTGTAAAAGTAATCTATTGTTTTATGGGGGGATGGAACAATATGTTATTGTATTTCTATGTGCGTGGATTTTGTAATTTAAGAGATTACTTGTTCGTAGTTAAAATAACACTGAACAACTATGTAAAAAAAAGCTTTACTTTATATTAAAGGTTATATTATACTATCTTAAATATAAATTGGAGAGAAATAATTCAGGAAGAAAAGTAGTATATGCATTTCTTATGAGACAGACGAACAATAGAATTTTATTTGTAGATTATATATTATCGCCAAACAATAATAAAGGGACTGAATTGAACCGCAGACAATTATGTATTAATAATTTATTTTATTTCCTAATTTGTAACGATCATTCATATTTTCTCATCTGTAATGCAAAAAACATCAATATTATCAAAATTGACGTTAATGGTAATCAATAAAGCTAAAGTGTAACTTCACAAAAGAATAGGAAAAAAAAAGAGTTAAGCACTAACTATTTTTAAGAACTAGATCCAATTATGTAACACTTTTTCTACTAAAAGAATGCCTTGAAATTAAAAATATTTCTGTTCAATAATAATACTTATAATCTCATTTACACTTCTACTCTTTACACTGCACTCAATAAATATTCACTTTTTTCCTACTTTAACAATTCAAAATTAAGGTAATTCGTTTAGTAAAAGACTATGAGGTCACGGTAAACAAGTGGTCTTGGTCGCAAACTCGTGTCTAATATTGTTTCATTGAGTCGTAGGTTTGAGTCCTGGTGCCGCTAAAGACGTTTAAAGAACCCCCGCTCGTGTTTGTGGGTGGCCGTACAGAAGGAAATGCCATTTTAAAGCGAGCAACAATATGTATTCTATCCTTTCGATTAAATCTTAACAACCACAAGTATGAGCCTACGTGAAGCAAGTCAGTTTTAACCCTTTACCTACCGCATTATGATTTCCTGCAATTTTTTAATGAATTATTTTTTTAATCACTACATATATAGAAAATTAAGGGATATACATAAAAAAAAACTCAACTTAGAGACATTTAATCCGTTAGAGCATATTAATTAAAGATATGCAACTGTAAAATTAATTACATACACTGTTCACTTAAATAGTCAAATCGTCTTCTAAGGTCTTCATTAACCAAAAAAATTAATAAGACACCTTCCTTTTGACATTAACTACTTTTTCGGAACAAAAATGGCAATCTTCGCAATCCGCTGAAAACGCAACTTCTGCTATGAAACTATTCTCCTTCCCCTCTAAAATACTCATCATAGAACCCGTGCTGCCATATATCTTGGAAGAGTGGATTTGAAAGAATATTCCTGTTAAGTATCGTCCGATTATTCCTAAAAATGGTTATTCTATGTAATTTTAAATTGAGTGGTACTTTCATGTACCGTCGGAAGATAAAGGGTTAAACTAATTGAAATATATTCATATTAAGGAATTTGTACCTATCACTAACTGCAGATACTATGCTGCAAAACATTCAATAACTAGCTACTCTTTCTTTCTTTTCTCTAGCCTACTCAATTCACTTGACTTTAAATAGTAATAGTACCTTATATAAATCACAATTCCCTTACAGAATGAGATTCTCCAATCAAACAATGTCTGAAAAGTATATCCCCTAAAACAAGGGGTGTCAAACTAACAGCCCACAACGGACATTTTTGAGGCCCGGCCAATCTATTGGCTCACAATAATATATCATAAGATAATAAACCAATGCAGAATAAAAATGAGATAGGAAGAATTCGCTAAACGCGTGTTTTTTTTAACTACACTCTTTTTTTTTGCTGCTATTAAACAAAATATGTACATTTGTTTCGAAAATACCACAATTAGGTAAATACGGTATTTAAGCAAAAAAAAAAAAATGTCAAAAGTTAGGTTATGAATATTGTAATTTTTTGCGGCCCACCTTAAGTTAAACCTTGTTTGTTTGACACAAGTTAGCTATATTGAATTCGACACCCTTACTCTAGAGCAGTGGTCTTTAAAAACTGTTTGAACTCAGGGAACCCTTAGAACTAGAAGGCGTTTTCGTGGAGCCCTATTCCACACACACACTTAAAAAATATATCTTAAAATAATATTTAAAGTAGATCAACATTTTATAAGTACTTTATGTAAAGTCAATTTAAAAAAAAAGTATTGCATTATTTATTAAAAATTTTTAATCTATTTTAATGTAATTTATTTATTAATAATATTCATCTCAGGCCCAAGTGTCACATCTCCATGCATTATGTTTAGTAACTGGGATATGTGGTTGCACTTTTTCACCCAAAATGTCGACGACTATTCGATTAACTGCAATCGCATTATTTATTCTGAGTAATTTGTTTCTATTATTTGTTTATGAAGCCTCTCACGTTCAAAAATATTTTTCACTTCTACGCATTGCTCTGAATGACATTAAAATGTTTACAGCTGTGTGAGAAATCCTATATATTTTAGAAGAATTTGTAACCTAAAATTTAGGAACTGTTTTTGCTTAAATTTAGATTTTTAACATCGAATCTGTTGATAAGTCAATAAGTTGTTACCTCGCCTTTATTGTAGGTGCTTTTTCCAGAAATTCTAAAACGTGCATTTCGCATTAGAAAATATTTATTTTGCAAGACATTGTACTAACAAGTATAAAATTATCTCGTGGAACCCGGGATAGTAAACAATAAAATATTCACACAATCTACGTTGTAATATGATAGAATGAAGATAACATGTTTTAATATTACTTTATTATGTTGTGCAATAAAGGTTTAAAAAGTATTGCAAATTAAAGGTATGAAGTAATATTAAAGTTTTCAGTTTCTTAATGGCAGGGATGATATTTAAATGTTTGTGGACATACAAACTTCACAGAGAATGTGAATCCATTTTGCATACACATTTAAAAGTTTTTTTTCGATTTTTTTAATATGCCTCGTGGAATCCCTAGGTATGCTTCGTGGAACCCCAGTTTGAAGACCTCTGCCCTAGAAGATTAGTTTGAAGACCCGAAAAGACAACTCGTTACAGATGGGTAAATGCGTGCTAAATCTACTGGATGAGGTAGCCTAGTCGTCAAGGCCACGACCTCGTGGCTTGTATATTTGTGAATTCAAACCGTGTATCACTGAAGATCTGCTGTGTAGAGAGAGTCGAGGCATGTTAAATGTATTGATTTTACACCGTCCTTCACAGTTCCAGGCGCAATTTCAGGTGTCGTCCTTGTCACTTGACCGTGGCTCAAAATTACGAAGTGTACCTTAATAGTGTGACGTAAATATACACTCACTCAAGATGTTAAATCTGCCAAAGCTTTAAGTCCTCATGTTGACATTGGTGGGGGGGAGTTTGAAGAGTAGGACGCCAGCTTAGGTGTCGTTTTTATAGCTTGATAGGGGTTCAAAATTGCGAGGTCCGTCGTTAGTAGCCCCCTGACGCAGCTTTTAATGAAAATCAAATTAGTATAAGTTGTAGACATTAAAAATACAGACTCCCTTTTCAATGCATTCTTTTTCTTTTCTTTTTTTTAAAAAAAAATAAAATATTTTCTCGAGTTTTTATACATATGCACCTTTCCTTGAAACCCTTCTTATACATTACAAGACAGGAACAAACTAAAGTCCATAAAAAAAAAACAATTTTTCTTTTGAATTACATCCCACAAATATGTAAACAAGAAATCGGACCGTCAACACAATTGGTAGCGATAAGCACCGCGGCAAGCATTCTTTTCCTCTTGTATCATTTGTCCCCAAAAATAAAAGTAGATGCAGCTGACTCTAAAGCTAATATGTTATTTTTCTTAAAGCTTTCGGCGGGATATCGGTTACAAAAGTTCGAAGCTTGTTTTCCCCTTCAATGGATCTCAATCGGATTCCATGTCAATTCTACTTCTCTTCTTCTGTCCTGCCCCTCCGGGCTATTTCAGCACTCTTTTCATCCCCCACCCTTGCCGTTCCCCGTGCCCCATGCCAGATTGCTTTCCAATGTACGGATTACTTTAAGTCAAGCAATTTGCAGAAAAGTGGTATAGAGACCAGATGCGAATTTTATTGCAAGTATATAGAATGACGAAGTAAAAAAAGCAGGCGTCGCGCGACAACCTATGGCACGCGTGCCAATTTTGACACGTGGAACAATTCTCAGTGACACTCTATACTACGCTACAAATTTTCAGTTTTCGCTCAGATGGAAATTAATAATTTTAAAATAGAACTTAGTGAGCTTACGTGTTCTGAATCATAGAAAGTAAATTTTACTAAATTACGAAAATATCTGAAAGATAGCTCTTATGATCTATCGACAGCTATTTTTAATAGTTTGACGTAATTGCTGTTGGGAATTAATTGTTTGTATGCATTCTGCTTTCCTCTTTGGGTTGTACACAGTGGCGTATAGAAAGGTTAAAGATTCAAATCCCTCACAGAGCAACAGATTTAATTTTTACAATTGTCATTAAACTATTAGCCCTTTTAAATCCACGTGTTTTATTGAATATACCCCAATCCCTCCCACATGAGAGAAATCTACAATGGTTCTGCACATCAGAGGCGGCCGCGGTAGCCGAGTGGTCAAGGTATCGGATCATGGCTGGCCTTGTCACGAGTTCGAGTCCAGTACCACTAAAGACCTGCCGTGTAGGGGAGTGATTCACGTTAAATCGTCCGAGAGCTCAAACGTCCTCCCGTTGGTGTGGTGTTTTAGTTAGGAGAGGGGGTGCACAAGCTAAGGTGTCATCCACGTCACTTGACCATGGTTCAGAATTACCTGGTCTGTCGCCAATATCCCTCGGGTGGTTGAACAGTGCGACGGTAATATTCAGTCACTCACCCACTGCAAATCTGAGTGAACAAGTATTTTCTTATATGAAAAATATTTTGAGCCTGCAAAGAAGTTGTTTAACAACTGAATATATTCAGACTCGTGTTAAATTATACCCCTGATATCGCGATATGAAGTACAGCTGGGCAGAGACAATGTTTGCGGTAAAATACTTATTTTTCATTTAACTGTATTGAAGGAAAACTTATGTTTTCTTATTTTAATATACAGTCGAACCTCTATACAACGAACAAGGAGCCTCTATATTGCGAATTTTTCTATATAGCGAACTTTTTCCTGGAACCAAGAACATTTCACGATTTTCTTCGTAATATTACCTCCCAATAGCGAAGTGCATTTTCTATACAACGAATTTTTTTCTCGTGATTCAATTTTTTTTCTCCCTATGTTTCAAGTATTTCTTAACATTTCAAGTTATTCTCTCTTTTAACACATTTTATAATGGTCATAAAGGGAGTTTTGGTGCATTGCAAAGATGTGAGGTGTATATATTATGAACAAAGCGCACACACACATTTTTTCAAACAAAATTAACAGATTGTATGAAAAATCAAATTTAAGAACGCATGTGGTAATGTTGTTTATAATCTCTAATTATAAAATAATGTATGTTTAAAATTACTTGTATGATTTAAATTAGAAATTGTGTTTAAGAAATTCATTAATTTTAATATAAAATTATTTGCTTAATGTTGAAAATGCAGTATATTCCTGTACATTCTTTTTTCTTGTTTTCCTTGCAGTTTTTCTTCCTTCCTTCCTTTTTTTTCTTTATTTTTGATGGGTAAGATTATAAAATACATAAAGTTTAATTTAAAAAAAGGTGTTAATAATTAAATTTTTTAATATATAGTGTTTAGGATTTTAAAATATTTGTTTTATGTGGTTAATAATGTATATTAAAAAATAAACCTCTATATAACGAATTTTCTTTTTTTCGGGATTGAGCGACTTCGTTAAATAGAGGTTAGACTGTATATGATTAAAATATATAATGTTTAATGTATGTAAAGTTTTAATTTTTTATTTGTGTTGAAGGAATAGTTATATTTTATGTTAATAAATTTTTACATGATTCAAAATTAATACATAATAGAACTGTGAATCTGTATTCTTGACCTCTATTCTCTAAATTTACAACAAATACTACCACGGGAACTGAAATGTTTCAAATATTTCGTACTGTACCGCACCCTGAATCATATTGTTAGATTAGCACACACAAGCTACAGAGTTGCTGAACACTGGAGTAAAGTTTGTTGAATATGGAAAAATTAATTAAAATTTCTTCCATTCATTTCTTTTAAAGCTGTCGAGTAACTATTATTTTAACAACCAAAGATTTTTGCTTGACCTCATTCCAAATGCGTGCTTTCATCAATAATGAACTTAATTTTCAAATATTTGTTTGTAACACAGATACACTTCTCTTATGGTTCATATTGGGAGGGATCCTATTCTAGTTCACACCTTTATTTATCTCAAACTTGGTGATTTATTATCCTCGTATTAAGAATACAGAAACATGAGCTGCTGGCGCAGTTTGGCATAATTTGATTAGCTCTTTTTCCAGAGGTATTGGCTAAAATAGGAAATTACCTTCGATTTGAAGTAAAATAAAACTCATATACAATATTAAAATTTTTTTTATGAATTCATTGATGTATTACAGTAAGTTATACGTAATCAAGAGTTCACAAGAAATAATTGAAATCGAATCAAATTATCAAGAACTGTATGACAATTGTAGGAGTATTGTGCTTATCTCTAGAGTATTTCTTCGAAAGTTGACTCTCTTCTTGGCATATTTTTAAGTCAAAGGATTATTTTTCACTTAATCCATATTTAAGCGTTCGCCAAACAAATTTAATAGCGTACACATAACTATAATAGGTGGGAGGGGGAGGGGTTACTTCCTAAAAAGAACGTAAGGAAGGACCAAAAACATTACATATGGGAAAAATAAAATTAAGTTAATCTATGTGGCAGTGATTCCCAAAGTGGTCTATATCGACCCCCCAGGGGTCTACGTCAGTGAAAAAATGATTCAGGGTCCATGAGGTGTGAATGGGGGGTGGTCTGCGATAGTGGCTCTCATCAAACCAGATTATGACTTTGATTTCAAAAGAAAATTTAATCAAGTGGAAACCAGATTTACATATTTAACAAATTTATTTACTAAATTTAATAAGGTTAATTTGCAACTAAAACAGTGCTTCTCAAACTTTCAATACTGGCGACCCCCTTTTCGATCACAATTTTTTTCACGCCCCTCTTTTACATTAATAATGTACTGAATGCAATACTAATGCACTTTGATGCTAAAGCTACAATAGGCGATCTTAATTATAAACCATACAAATTAGTAACATAATTTTTAAATTTTGTATACTACTTTTAAGCAAGAATAAATAAATAAATAAATAAAATAATAGGAAAATTATTATGTTAATTTTCCTTCCTCTAATTTTTAAATTGAACATATTGCAAAATTCGGTGGCTGCTTAGAAGACAAAATATAGATATCTGCTAAATATAGAAAAATAATTTAGAGGGTCAATTTTTCTAATCATAAGCATTCCTTATAAAAACTTTGCTTTGCAAGACCAGCTATTGGAAGTCGTTAATACTTATTAAACTTGTTCTTAATTTAGTATTAATTAATTAGTTATAAAATACTCTGTGCAGCACTGATGCATTTAAAGTATACCGGCTGAAGTGCCGAGTTCATTTGTAAGAAAATAAAACATTATTCTTGATATAATAGCTGAATTGTAAGGAAAGCAAAGCCAAGTGCTCGACAATGTTTACAAAAATGTAAAATGATCTTTTTAAAATGGTTGCTCAAATTATAATTAGTTTTAAGCGAATTGTAATTTTAAGCCTCACAGAATCAGCATTTATAATTGATGTTAAATAATAAACAATAATATAAATTTCCGATGAAGAATAATTGTATTATTTTTAATGTTTAAAGCGAAAGTACTTCAACATGTTTTAACCCGGGAGCAGGCGCGCACTCGATACGGTCGAGCGGAGTTATTGAGTCACCCCAATCCTTTTTTTTTATATAATTAATTTATTGTACACGATACAAATCGTGATTTCAGTGAATAATTTAACTAAGAGAAAGTTTACTTACCCACTTTCAAGAACTTTTCAATTTTTCTTTGGTAACAAATAAACAGTTTTGCCAGAATTAACGATTTCGTAATCTGTGTTTCCCTCGTGACCACTTCCGGGTAAAAATTGTATTCATTATGATAATATGTATGTTTCTGCTAAAAAAATTGTGTTCAACGTTTTTTTGGATGGAAAAAAGCGCAACAGAGAAATACATAACTTACAACTTCCCTAAATGAGAAACAAACACGTAAGAGAGGGGTCATAACTAACTGTACCAATAACTTAGAAGGTCATACAGATTACAGCTATAATGTGCAGTATTTCAAAAATAATGACAGTGATGAATTTTTTATGTTCCTAAATTTCTTCGATTCTGGGATCTGTTTTTTTCTCTGAAAGAGATATATGTTAGGCTTAAAAAGAATGTGTAGTAAAAAAATCCCTCATCATGGGATTACAGCAAATCAAATAAAAGTTTTTTTTTATTTGGTTATAGGATCAAAGACAGCTAATTAGGTATTGAGGAAGTTTTTTTTATGACTTAATATCGCGTGTGCCTATAAATTATATCTGAGTAAAAATGTATTTTTTATTATGTCTGAAAGTATTTTGTTTTAATTCATTCCAGTAAATTAATTACTTTTAAATCTTCTATTTTCGATATGCTTGCGCCCCCCCTCGTAAGGTTATCGCGCCCCCCAGGGGGCGCGCCCCACAGTTTGAGAAACACTGAACTAAAAGGACCATCATTTAGGCGTTTTTGCCTGAATTAAGCTTAGGAAAATGACGTTTTAACCTATGTTAAACATTTAAATGCCCTTTAATCAGATTTTGAAGCTACGTTTGGGAATGTTTTGACTATGGCAATAATTCAGTAGGCAGTAAAGGAATATGGGCACATTGAAAAAAACAATAAATCAGATTACAAGATAAACTAATCGGAGCAGGTACTTACGAAGATCTTAAAGTAAAGTTTAGAAACGGATGTCAGCAATTTTGGTACACCAGAATGGAGGAAGCATTAGATTCATACCTCCCATTAAAAGTATTTGTTTGTTGCTCAGTTATTTTAAGTAAGAATTTTTTTATGTATTAAGTTTTAATTTAATTAATTAACACGTGTTTCTTAAGTATTAAACACTATACTTCACTTCAGTTAGAAATTGAAATCTTGTAAACTAAGTGCCTCTATACCAGAGCTGTCAAAAAGACATTTAAACTGATAAATGTCCCAAAATTCATTATTATGTAAGTAGGGGTCTACACTAAACTGAAAAACATGGCAAGGGGTCTATGAGACAAAAATGTTTGGGAATCTCTGATCTATGGGAAGAGGGAAAGAGGTTATAACTGCCACGAAAGCAAATGCTCATTTTTACCACTTTTCTCTTTTTTAATTTAAATAGTGAACATTAATAGAAGTATTATCATGATATGTTTGAGATAAATACAAAATATGAAAATATTCAGTGAAAATCGCTTAACATGAAATTGAAGGGACTGAAATATTTCTTCTTGTTAAAAGAATTTCGAGTTAAAGGATATTGTGAAAAAAACCATAAATCAACAAAATTAAGTTTCTTAGAGTTTACATAGATATGTAATTCCTACATTTAATAAAAAATGAATTAAACTAAAACATCCACACAAAAAATTGTTTTACATAATTTTCAAATTTTTTGTGTGAAAAACAAAAACATTTATTGAATTTTTGGAAAATAATTTGGTATTTTTTACATTGTTTTTTTAGCATCGAATTGTCAACAAATTAATCGATATATCGTCCATTTTCTTATTCATTTCACCATTGGAACGTGCGACTAAATAACTCCGCATACTTTTCATGACGTTCCTCCATTTCGGAAGATGTTAGAACAGGAATTGCATTATTCACTTCATTTTCGTCTTTTGAATCTGCATCAATGATATTTTTTGAGCTTTGATCAAACTCCAAAATTTCTTGTCTGCCATAATTGGGGCTGTATACACATTATCATTTTTTACTGCAAAGAATTTTTCCAGTAATACAACAGGACAGTCCAATCCGGCTGGTATTTTTCATATTTTGTTCATTCCCAGAAGGGAAATATTTTCGCGTTAAGAGAAAAAATGCATGAAATTGCATAGTAGCTTGTCGGAACCGTCATATACGATTTCGTCTTAAGCGTTTTCGCGTTAAGGTATCCGACTACTCTCTAAAATCATGATTTTTTTTTTTAAATTGACACATTTTTTTGTGATTTTATTTTATAGGCCATCTTATAAGCCTTATAAAAATACCAAGTTTTTTATTTTCCATTCACTAGAACAAAAACGATAAGTGTTTTAGTAAAAGCAGATGCCACAACTTTACTTAAGATGTGAAATTTTATAAAATACGTTTTATTCAAAAAGTAACTTTTTCGAAAAACTAAACAGGGACAGAGATTGCTGAAAAAGTTTAAAAAATAATTTACTGAAATTTTTTGTGTATGTTCTGTATAACAATAGAAATGTTTTAACCTTCAGGTTTATCAATCACTATTCTATTACAAAATTTAGTTCTTTATGTGAATATAAACACAGTTTTTTTAAGCAATTTCATATAATAACTAAGGTAAAGTGCTCTAGTTTTTGTAAAAATTAAAATGTTTCTTATCCTAAAGGTCATTTCAAAAAGGAATAACAAAGAAACACATCAAAATTGAAAAAGGGAGAATATTTGTTCATTTACTATTTGTACAGAGTGGGCGTTTATGCAATATTTTGTCAATTTTTACACATTTTTTCCCATTTTAGTAATAATAATTTATTTTTCTCTTAATTTTAGACTTTTTTTCATAAAATGTACTAAATAAATCTAAAAGCACAAAAAAATCTCCATTTTTTTTAAAAAAAAGTTGTCGCAAGTAGTCGGATATCTTAAACGCATTTCATTGTACTCGGTTTGAATTTTTAGTCTATGAGTCAAATGATTAGCTACAGAGTAACATTAAATTAAGTATAGTCATCTAGTGTCAAATTTTTTTTTATAATATAGTGGACTTGTGGCGAAAAATATAAATCTCGGTAGTCAAGCGATTATCGTCATGAACTCGGGGGCAGAGTGTCACAAGTTCAAATCTTGAGGCCATTAAAAACCCGCCTAGTAGAGGGAACTAATGCACGTTAAATCTGCCGTGGCTCAACGTTCTCCCTTTAGTGTGGTGTGGTAGTTGGGAAAGGATGGTCACTTGACCGAGGTTCAAAACTACGTAGTCCATCTCCAATAACCCTCAGGTTGGTTTTTAGTGCGATGTGATTGAAACTCTCACTTGTCGAAAATTGTACACCCCGGTAGTATAGTGGTTATGGTCACGAACTCGCGTATCATGAGTTCAAGCCGTAGTGCGAATGAAGACCCGTCATATAGACGGGTTGTTGCACGTTAAATCTGTCGTGGCTCAAAGCAATCGCGCTGGCATAGTGTGGAAGATTTGAGATTGAGACATCGGCTCGGATGTTGTTCTTCGTCATTTGACAATGGTTCAAAATTACAAGGTCCATCACCAATGTTGCTTTTTTGTGTGCGATATATTTAAAAACTTTTACACTCATTCCGAAGAAAACTGCATTAACGAAAAAATGGAGAAATGCCACATAACAACCTAATATTTTTTAATGATATTGTTTAAATATAAAATAAGGAAAAATTGTATACAGTCGAATCTTTTTAATACGAATTTTTCTATACAGTGAGCTTTTCCTGGAACCTTGAACATTTCACAATTTTCTTCGTAAAATAACCTCTCTATTGCGAAGTGCATTTTCTATATAACGAACTTTTTCTTTTGTTATTCAAAGTTTGTTCTCCCTTTTTTTAAAGTATTTCTGAACAAATTTCAAGTTATTCTCTCTTTAACACATTTTATGGTGGTCATAAATCTTGAACTGATTTTCTTAGATCCTAACTCGTCGAGAGCAATAGAGTTCTGGACATTTCATTCTTTAACCTCCATTGCCAGTTCACTTGAAATGTGTTTGATATCCTCTTTCACCCTCAGTGGAGTTGTCCCGTGTCCCCATGTTCTAATTATAAAATAATGTATGTTTAATATTATTCGTATGCTTTATATTATAAAATATCCTTAAAATTTATTAATTTTAGTATAAAATTATTTTCTTAATATTGAAAATACAGTGAATTCTTCGACATTGTTTTTCTTCTTTTCCTTGTAGTTTTTCTTTCTTTCTTTTTTGATGGTTAAGATATATAGAATAAACATATCTTAATTTAATAAAAGGTGTAAATAATTCCTTTTTTTCTTATATAGTTTTTATGTATTTAAAATGTGTTTTATGTGGTTTATAAAGTATATTAAAAGATGAACCTCTATATAACGAATTTTCTATATAACGAATTTTTTTCCCCCGGGATTTAGCGACTTCGTTATATAGCGGTCCGACTGTATTTATACATAAGATATAAGCTATAAAATGTAAATTGCATAAATCCAGAAACTAAACTTAATTTAATTAAGGAATTTTGTTAAAGCATGAACGTAAGATTAAGATTACTACAATGAAGAATGTATTTTTAAAAAATTTTAGAGAAAACTATATTAAATGTAGTTAACTCGAAATTGATAAATGCAGAAGAAAATTTTTCTAGCTCGTAAAACTCAGCAATGAAATTTTTCTCTATTACATGAAAACAAAATACTGCAAATACAAACTTGTAACAAATTCGTTAGAAATTGCTAAGAAAATTCATGATTTTAAGTAATGAAGATGTTTGACAATAAATTAGGTCTCTTTAACATTATCAAGAACTTCGCCTAGCTCTCAGAATCGTTAAAACTTCAGAAAACTTTACTTGTGTTGAATTAATATTTATCGAATTACTAATATATAAATAAATAAAAACTTCAACTCTGAAAATTTTTTTGCAGACTAATTAACTTAATATGGATACAAATTTCAACTATTATCTTGTTCGAAAAAGTAAATTAAATTTGGGTAAGGACTTGTGCTTTTTTTAAAATATTATTTTTAAAATTGTAAAGTATATAATGTTTCTATAAAAAAAGGGACCCACCAGATACAAGGATTGACGCATGTTAAACCTGTCCAAGCTCAAAGCTGAGGTGATGTGGATCTTGTGAGATTGAGGTACCAATTCGGGTATTATCCTCGTTGCTTGACTGCGGTTCAAAATTACAAGGTCTGTTGCCAATAATTCTCGTATAACTTCGGAGTAAGACGTTAATGAATGATTAATCTTCAAAATATACTATTATATGTGTACAAATGACGTTAAAAGTAATACAACAATTATTAGTGCTGTAGCAAATTTGCAGCAAAATTGATTGAAAGAGTAATTATAAAAACGAATCGAAAACAGAAATAATATATTCCATGCATAATTAATTATTCCAATCACCCTTGAGGTTCAAATTCATTAATAGTGAATTAGAATCTTTTAAAAAAAAGGTGCAATTACACTTCATTTATAACATTCCATATATACACTACTAAATGTCAGTTTATCTTTCAAAAAAAGTAATTTTCGATTCAAATCCCTTTCACACACTACTAAATTCTTTGTCTCCTATCAGAAATATTCATTTAAGTAAAACAAATTGCGTTTAAAATTTTAAAAAAGGTCTCTGGTTAGAATTCTATATCCTGCTCAATAACAAGTTCCAGGACACACAGATATCCATTAAAACCAGGGCAACACTACGCACCTTAAATACTGTACCTTTTATTCACAAAAGACATCTTCTAAGAGAGACAGAGAGAGAACCGTTAATAAATTAATTTACACAGTTGAACCCCCGGGAATTTGCTTCTAATCAAAACGCGGCGGGAACTCTTTTCAACTTACCCACTTTTGTTTAACCTATCGGAATAAAAGTTTCTTTTTAACCGAAATACAAACAGAGAAATCGCGCTGATTCCAGTTGTTTTAACCCTATCGCTGCTTCAGTGTTTACTCCGGGCACGGAACAAAAGCTCTCGGCGAATAGGGGGCGACTAGTTTTATTTACATATATCTCTTTGTGAAGAGCCGCCCCGGCGAGAACATAATCGAATTGGAAGCTCTTTTCGGTAGCCCTTTTGGGGCGGTGAATGTTTCAGAATCTGAGAAGGGGAGGGGGTAGAACGCGATGGATCTGGTGACAAGGCTTGGCAACTCGATTCGTGGAATGATGCCGGGGGTGTCGTTTTTCTGAGGACTGACTTTGCTGCGGGTACGATGCGTAACACTCGATATACTGTCTATAAAGCAGCTTAATGAGTGACTAAGCCTTGTCTGTTAACCCTTTAACGTACACTTGCTTAGAAAAAAATACCGGCAAAAAACCCTCCCATTTTTGAAATTTTTTTAAAAATTGTTTACTTATTTATAAGAAACCACATTTCAGAACCTTGTTTTGGACAAAAAAAAAAAAAAAAAGTACACAATTAATCAAACTTTTTGTTTAGATTCTGGTTTTCGATCTATATTGCAGATAAGAGCCGAATATTACAATTTTGCATTTACATCGATTTTTATTTTCTTTCTTTTCGAATATCTGTTTCGAAAAAAAAATCATCGGCAAAAATATTTATTTTTACTTCACTAGAAATAATAATAATGGTATTTTATCTCTCTCCTTATAAATAAAAAATCTTTCGTGATAAATTTATTTATACATAAGGTATAGGTAATGAAAGCAACTATATATATATATATATATATACTAGCTGGTGTACCCGTTCTTCGCACGGGTAAATTGAAAAATAAAACTATAAATATGGAAGGATAAAGAAACTTCTAATGAGTTAATTTTAAGTGAATTTTTTTTTCAAAGCAAACATCAAGGAAAGAACAATTTAGTAAATGGAATAGCGAAATCATTTAAATAATTAAAACTGAATTAAACGGTATTTCCCTAGGTAATTTGTCAGTCAATATATAAATAGTATCTAAATCAAATTAATAAACATTATTATATACGCCGCTGTGGGAGACGATTTCTGCAAAAATAAAAAGGAATGATATAGTAAAAAAGGAATATTTTAAAAAAAAGTATTTAAAATTTGGGGAGAAATTCTTTGAGTTTGAAAAAAAAACAGAATTATTAAATTTTTCTTACCAAGACCTTTTGAACATTTACTTCTAAATGAGTAAAAGCCAGTTCTTAATCAACTAAAAGTTTTCATGCATTAATAGAAATTGTAATACACCGTAACAAAATATTCGATAAATGTTTAGATGATAATTAATATGTTATCTTACTTAAGAAATAATTTTATCTTCAAAATAAAAAACTAAATTGAACAAATTGATCAGCTTGGAATATATTTTAGGATTAAATCAGTTTGTTTATTGAATACACAAAGTTAAAAACACACTCACAATCAGACTTAAACACACAGTTAAATACTTAATACTTCATTATAAACAATGTTTTTCGTTTTTATTTCTGCTTGAAGGATGATCAAATTGTCAGGGGAAGTGACTCATGAACATGCCACGTAAAGCTGACCATGAGAAAAACAGTCATTTCTTAGATCTATGCCGGCCATTTTCAAAGTTTGTCCCTGCGCTTTATTGATAGTCATGGCATAGCAAACTGTAACAGGATATTGGATACGTTTGAATTCAAAATGGTAGTCCGATGGTATCAGAGGAATTCTTGGGATAAATACGACCTCTCCTTCGTATTTTCCTGTTAGGATCGTTGCCTCGATGACGTTGTTGGGCAGATTTTTCACCTGAAGCTTGGTGCCATTGCACAGTTTTGGGGAATACAAATTACGCAGTAGCATTATTGGTGCTCCAATTTTGAGGTTGAGGACATGAGGTGGTATTCCAGGTGAATTAAGAGTATTTAAAAACTCCACCGGATAATGGACAGCATCTTCTGCCTCCATTACTGAATCCACAGATTCATACTTTGCATGTTTAGTGGTCAGTTTGTTTAACAGAAAGTGTTGTTGATGTTATTAGCTGAGTCGTTTGTTGGAGTAAGAATAGCTCTTTCCTTCAACCATGATGAGCGATCTATTCCAATCTGATGGGTATTTGGATATATTCTCTCTCTCAGTCAAGGTTATCAAATCTCCAACAATATTACCAAGACTTTCTGGAATATTTATTCTTCCTTCCATTTCCTTAATCTTTCCGTCTCCTATATCAATGAGTAGTTTGGAAAAAATTTCTACTCTCAAATCATGTTGCAGATGAACGCGCATATTAATTCTGAAAGGTACAACTTTGATATGAGGCCATAAAAAGGATGTCTTAAGACAGGCCTTGACGATATCTGCTCGTGTTCCTCGTAATACAACAGGTAAGGTCTGTCTAAAGTCACCGGACAATAAAACAGTTAGTCCTCCCATTATTTTTGGTTGCAGCCTCTCATGTCCTGGAGTGTCCTGTTTAGAGCTTCAATACCTTTCTTGTGCGCCATAGTACACAATCATCCCATATAATAAGCTTTGCTTCTCTGAGAACATGTGCCATATCACTTTGTTTAGAAATATTACAGTTAATAGGTTCAGAATGATGTAAGTTGAGTGGTAATTTGAATGTAGAGTGAGCTGTTTTACCTCCATCAATTAAAGTAGCAGCTATTCCTGAAGAAACAACGGCAATAGCTACACTTCTTTCACACTTGATTTTGGCAAGTAATAAATTAATTAAAAAAGTTTTTCCGGTTCCACCAGGTAAATCAAGGAAATAACACTGACCTGAGTTGGAAGAAATACTATTTAATATTTTGTCATATATTTCTTTCTGTTCTTGATTTAATTTGGGAACATTTTCAGCCACGATTTCGCTCAGATCAACGGTGTCGTAAGCTAGTTCCTTCACATACTGATGGTTACTGATTGCAGATCTTGCCTCTCGTGATAGGGATAAAAATCCGAACTGTAAGAGTGCTTTACCCGACATAAAGAGTGTTTTTTTCCAGGTATAGAAGTTTAAGTTGGCATTATTTTCCTAGATGGCGACCGATTTAACAGCTGTCAAGTGATTTATTCTCAGTTTGGTTTGGCAATTCATCAAAACGATCATCAAGCAAGACGTAGATTCGTCGAATGGGCCCAAAACGAGATTGCCGTTGTTCCCGATTTTCATAAGCGAATTTTGTTTAGCGATGAAGCGCACTTCTGGTTGAATGGCTACGTCAACAAACAAAACTGCCGCATTTGGAGTGAAGCTAATCCACAAGTGTATGTCGAAACACCGTTACATCCAGAAAAACTGACTGTTTGGTGCGCTTTATGGGCTGGTGGAATCCTTCTTCAAAAACGATGAAGGCCACAACGTTACAGTCAATGGTGATCGGTATACAGCCATGATTACTAACTTTTACATTCCTGAATTGAACAATCAGGATGTTCAGGAGCTGTGGTTCCAACAAGACGGTGCAATATGTCACACAGCTCGTGCCACAATCGATTTATTGAAAGACACGTTTGGTGACCGCCTAATTTCACGTTTTGGACCTGTGAATTGGCCTCCAAGATCTTGTGATTTAACACCGCTAGACTATTTTCTGTGGGGCTATGTAAAGTCATTGGTCTATGCGGATAAGCCACAAACGCTTGACCATTTGGAAGACAACATTCGGCGTGTTATTGCCGATATACAGCCTCAAATGTTGGAAAAAGTCATCGAAAATTGGACTTCCATATTGGACTATATCCGAGCCAGAGCCGTGGCAGTCATATACCAGAAATCATATCTAAAATGTATTGCCACAAGAATATCTTTCGAATAAAAAAAATTCATGTCAATCGAATAATACATCGTTGTTTTATTGCAATTTAAAGTTCTATACCTCTAAAAAAACACCCTTTAGATATGACAATATCTTCAAGAAGAATGAGACATTGATTATAAACAATATCAAGATATAAATCAATATTTCCTTGCTGTGCTTCAATTTGTTTTTTAACATCTGATAAACTATCTCCTTGTTTCTCCCATATAGTTTCATTGGGTCTCTAACTCGACAGAAAACTAATATTATGGCAAACAACTCATGGATTTTATTAGGAGATTCAGAAATCGAAGCTTCTTCTAATGTGCTATTCCAATGAGCATCATCTTCCAGCAAGCCAAGAGCTTTGCAAGCTGCTTGGAATGATGGCTGGACTACTCCTGTTACAATTTTTAATGCAGTAAATGATGTTGGCCCAGGGATCATATATAACAGTAGGCGTAAGTAATAGCACTCAACATTGCCAGGATGTACAGTATATACTCTTCCCAAAACCTGATCTTTCTTGATTTCCGGATAACCAGAAACAGCCTTTTCTTTTTTCCTTCTATAAAATTTGCTATTTTTCCATACATAGTATGCTGGAACTTCACAATACAAAAGAGTTTTTGCAAAATTATCAACTTGGCAGAGTTCAAAAAAGGCCATGAGAGTGTAGTTTTTTGAGGATTGATGATTTTGTGAATGACATTGTCTCTTCGGTAAAATAAACTCTTTGTCCGTTTTCTAGATGTACAGAAAGGTGCATTTCAGAAGAAAATCTCTCATGAATAGGAAAACATAGAATCCGCCAGACTGCTTCAGAGCTGCTGATGTATCGACCCGACTCATACCTTGTCACCTCATCTTGATCTTCAACACTGAATGTCGCTTGGTCGGTTCCCTTATTTACATATTTGCAAATATACTTTATTGATTTTACAGAATTGCAAAATTCAACATTGATATGAGCATTGAAGGTGTGGGGCAGAGCGGGGTTGTATGGTACAACCCACCGATTGTCAACATTATTACCTTTGATTTGTGTTACTATTCCACCGTCTTCCGGAGATCGTCTACGATACTGGGGATATCCATCTTCTCCTGTTTGAGTTTCCTTCTGGAAGCACCTTGGATATTTTTTTTGTGCAGTTACCATTCAATATACAGGGTGAACTTGGGTTGATGTGTCTACATGGGCCGTGAATCATAGTGGTTCTTATAATTTCATAGAGGGCAGGGTCAAGTTTAGAGTCGGGTAATTCAGCACAAATAACTTTGTCAATAGATTCTGGTCTTATCTTCTCTTTTAACCATAGAAGAATATGAATGTGAGGGAGGCCCCGTTTCTGCCATTCTACAGTGTACATGTGACACCTTACATTACCAAAAATGCAACCTTTCGTTAGAAGCCTCATCATATGTTTTACTTTCACACGGAAGACCCTTGCAATTACATCATGTCTATCATGTGATTTCTGACCTTGATTCAAAAGATCAACTATTTCTGACCATTTAGGGTTGCACGTTAATGTTATAAATAAATCTGGTCGTTCGAAATGTCGCACATAGGTCATAGCATCTTGAGTCCTTTCATGCATGTAGCGGGATCCACCAGTGAAAGAAGATGGCAACACAACCATTGTACCTAATTCAGATAATTGTCCGTCATTTGCTGTTATCGCATCCTTAAGGTGAATGTATTCTTCACTTCTCAGTTTTTTTTTTGGTTGTGACGAATCCAGTTGAGTCTTTCAGTCTCAATTTTTGCGAACATGTTGACTAAAAACTTATTTAATAGATTGTGAAACAACAATAAATAACATACTTCACCATGTCGCTCCATAATTCGGTAGCTGTAAAATACGGAAGCGGACACTGTCTTACTCAGAGGGATTTTAGTCGTTTCATGACGTTTAGGTATATTAATTTGATAGCCATCTTTTCCACAGAAGAACATCAGAAGGTACTGTAATGCATCATAGACACGATGTGTCTCATTGATTCGCATCAGTGTACCGCTTCTACAACTGAAAACGATATCTCGTTTTTCAAACTCTTGTCCGACGATGACAACGGCCACTTCTTTTGTCTGAGGAGCAGTAAAACGGCCTTTATGTTCCCCGAAAGGCTTTCTTTCAGCGTTAATAACTACTTTAAACTCTTTCTGGTCTTTAGGTACTGAATTAATAGCAGCCTTAAAATCCATTATGTACTTGTTATGCTCATGCAGTGACTTTTGAAGTTGACTTATCAATTCTGGTTTGATTCCTGGATAAATTCCACAGCGGATGTCTTTTTCACGGTGATCATCTCCTATAAAATAAATTTGGAGAAATGAAGGTTTTTGATGAGCTCCAGCCATTAAGCTTCCTATTCTATGATAAACCTGCCCTTGCACTTTAAATGTTGGCATAAAGTTTCCCTCCTTTATTTCTTTAGCTCCAAAAGATGTCATTTGAAAACATCCATTATACTTACGAATAGTTGAACAAAAAATGTTCTGATAATGGATTTTGATGGGTAAGAAGGCTGTGTAAAGGTTCAGGATAGGGTTCAAGAGTAGGGAGCTGAACTTTACCTCCACTGCAGCACATTCCTTGGGTCTCATCCTTCCATTTTAGAGCACGGCACCAAGAGCAAGGTAACCTATGCCCAAGATTTACGATTTCATCCATTGAATAAGCAATATTAGGTTTATATTTAAAAGCAGATAAATGCTTAGAGGTCCAAGGCAATTATCTAATTTCAGATATTTTTTCTTTGTATTCATTATTTTTGGTTTGAGCAACATGGGAGTTTTTTGACACATAATTTTTTACTGCTTTTCTATTGATTTCGGGATGCTTTTGAGTATATTTTCTTACGGCCATTCTATTTATTTCTAAGTGATATTGAGTATATTTCCGAACAGCATCTCTATTAATTTCCGGGTGACTTTGAGTATATTTCCGAACAGCATCTCTATGAACTTCTGGGTGACTTTGAGTATATTTCCGAACAGCATCTCTATTTACTTTTAAGTGGCTTTGAGTATATTTCCGAACCGTATCTCTATGAATTTCTGGGTGACTTTTTTTTTGAGTACATTTTAGTTCAGCCTTTCTCACTTGCTTATATCGGATTAAACTTGTAAATCTTTCCCTACGTTTTGTTCCTCTTTTTGATTGAATAGAAGGAGTAGACTCATCTGATTTACAAACATCAGACTTACAGTTGTATCCATGCTGAAAGGAAAAATATTTTTCACATCCTATTTGTTCAGTGGAGGTTAATAATTTAGGCTCATTAAAATGGCTTAGTTGAATGCTATTAATTATTGCTTCATCTAAAGTGGCCTTCATAAAAATTCCCCGTAAACCAAAGTCTTCATATTCCTTGTAATGCGTCTCCAAAGATAGCGATCAAGGAACCATCTTGATACACTTGAAATTTATAAGGAAATATTTCTCCAGCTGCCACATAACTTCGCAAATAAATCCATATGTATAAGGTTTCGACATTTCAGTATTATACAAACGTTTAGTACCGTAAGGAGCTCCAGATGGCCCCTGAGTCAAACACTTAAACCTTTTCCATTCATTACATACGTGGCGCACAATAGCTTTTCTAATTTGAATAGCCATTGATACGTTATCGTGTATTAAATATGACAGGGCGGAAAATAAGCAGGCTCCGTCACCTAGAATTTTTACGATTTTAAAAAACATATTCATTCCATCAACTGTAAGCTGCTGTACATTCATTTTTTTTAAGAATTTAAAATTGAAAAAAAGAAAAATTTATTCAATTTGTTGAATTGAAAAATGTATTCAATAAAAACAGTTGATCAGTCGAATCTGGTACTATTTTTAATGCTTGTAAAAAAAATAAATGTTATTCTACTCGCACATTTAAACACAGACATATAAACCAAACGATATATTTTAAAACGAATTGATACTGTGAACAAACTTGAGCAAATGATTAAAAAAAAAGTACAGCTTTTTCGAAAAAATATTTGAACTGCTTGCAATTAATTAATGCTATTCATCTCGCGCATTTAATCACGCATTTAAGTCAAACGATATGCTTCAAAGCGAACTGACATCGCGAACAAACATAAGCAGACAATTAAAAAAAAATTTTTTTAAGCGGTAAAAATACTACTTTCAATGCTTGAAAATAAATGTTTTCACCTCGCGCATTTTGGTACATATAAATCAAAGAATATACAGTTGACCTGCGCTAATTCAAAACTTAGAAAATATGAACCTGACGCTAATTTGAAGTATATGCTTACCCTTAGAAAAACTCTTAGGTTTAAGTGTAGTATAGAGAAGGCCCTTGGCAAAGTCAATTTCGTTTGGCGACCAAGAGAGGTCGCCAAGCAACTTAATTTAGCGATAGGTGTTTTGACGTGAATACGTCTTGTCTATCGGTTACCAAAATTATTAAAAGAATTTAGATGTGAATATTCAAAAGTAGACATTAAAAGAAATAAAAAGTATATCTCCACGAAAGGGAAAAATTAAAGTAAATAACACACACACAATCCATTCTCTTCTCATATCAATTCCAACGGCATTGCTGAATTAACACATCACGAATACAGTAGGGGAAACAGGTGACTTTTTTAATATGAAATTGTGGTATTTTAATAGTTGAGAAACATTGTTTATATTAACTAACTCTACGCTCTAAAATGTTTAGTTTATTTTCCGTTCAATAACTGCAGCTCTTGCAGACTTCACTCCTTTTAATGACTACTTCATTTGCCCATAGATTTCATGCTCATGCGTCGCAGTACCTTTGCACATTTCAGTTTTATTTTAATTTATTTTATAATATGCTTATAAATTACTTTTGTATTATTCTGAAGAAAGCAGATGCCCCAACGTCCGCGCGTGAAAACCTCTCGTTATTGTATAGTATTAACTGTTGTAATGTAATTGAAACTGTCTTCTCCTACACAAGAAGAATGTGATTTATTTTGAATTAAAAATTATTAATTAATCATTTGAGTGTTTTTCTCTATCCAGAAAAATCATTCCGAAAGCGTTTACTTCTATTTTGCAAACTCCTTCGAAAGTGCAACAGATTTCGTTCTTTCCTCCTTCTAAGTTCACGGGAGGTCTAGAAAGGACGATTCTATTACTCAGTTCGGCCTCTTTGTTAATGAATGGAATCTGTTTACTTAATTTCAAGATTTTACGTCTAATAGTTTAAAAAAGAAGATAATTACCTATAACGCTCCTTAATTCTCCGCATCGCCACTTGGGGGTCACCTATTTTGTAGCGAAATTCTACTCCCGGAAAGGAATCCGCTTACCAAATTTCAAAACTGTACGTCAAATATTTTAAAAACAGAAATGATTATCTATAACGCCCCTTAAGCCCTGCAACACCACTTAAAGATTTATTTTTGTAAAATCTAATTTGTAGCGGACCTCTACTCCAAGAAATGAATCTGCGTATCAAATTTAGAGACAATACGTCTAATAGTTTAAAAATGGAAATGATTATAACGCCACTTAAGTCCCCGCTACGAAACTTGGGATTCGATTTCCATAAATATCATTTTCTAGCGGATCTCTACTCTATAAAAGAATCCGCTTACCAAATTTCAAGACTGGACGTTTAATAGTTTAAAAATGAAAATAGTTATGCATAACGCCCCTTAGGTCTCCGCAGCGCCACTTGGGATTCGATTTTCTCAAAACCCATTTTGTAGGATATCTCTACTCTATGAAAGAAATCCGCTTACCAAATTTCAAGTCTGAACGTCTAATAGTTTAAAAATGGAAATAATTATGCATAACGCCCCTTAAGCGCCCTCAACGCCCCTTGGAGGACGATTTTCGTAAAAATCATTTTCTAGGGGGATTTCTACTTTATGAAAGAAATCTGTGTACCAAGTTTTTTTTTCAAGACTGTACATCTAATAGTTTAAAAAAGGAGATAATTACCTATATATAACGCCCCTTAATTCTCCACAACGCCACTTAGGAAGCGATTTTCATAAAGCCCATTTTGTAGCGGATCTCTACTCTACGAAAGCAATCCGCTTATCACACTTCTAGACTGCTCGTCTAATAGTTTAAAAGTGGAAGTAATTATCTATAACGCCCCTTAATCCCCGAAACGCCACTTAGTAAGTGATTTTCACGAAACCCATCTTTTAGCGGATCTCTACTCAATGAATGGAATCTCCTTACTCAATTTCAAAATTTTACGTCTAATAGTTTAAAAAAGGAGTTAATTGCCTTTAACGCCTCTTAATTCTCTACAAAGCCACTTGGGAGTCCATTTTGACAAAATTCATTCTTTGCGGATCTCTACTCTATGAATTGAATCCGCTTACCAAATTTCAAGACTGTACGTCTAATAGTTTAAAAATGGAAATAATTATGCATAACGCCACTTAAGCGCCCTCAACGCCCCTTGCAGTTCGATTTTCGTAAAAATCATTATGTAGAGAATCTCTACTTAATAAAAGAAATCTGTGTACCAAGTTTTACAAGACTGTGCATCTAATAGTTTAATAATTGAACTAATAATCTATAATGCCCCTTAAACCCCCATAATGCCCCTTGGGGTTCGATCTTTGCAAAATCCGTTCTTAGCTGATGTTTACTCCATGAAGGGAACCTACATACAGAATTTCAAATCTGTAGGTTGAATAGTTCCGGAGATATCGTGATTAGTCAGTGAGTCGCTTTTCTCCTTTATATGTATAGATATATATATGTATCATATATATATATATATATATATATATATATATATATATATATATATATATAAATTATATGTATATTATATATATATATATTATATATATATATTCAGTGGCGCACACAAGGGGAATCTTAGGGTCCGGACCCCCAAAGCCCTTGATTTTTTTTTACGATTGATTATAATTCTAAGTACATAGTACGTAAAATTTAGTTAATTACTTGCTATTAATCATTAATTTTATTAATTAATGCTAATTATTTATTCAAAAACTAGTTTTTTACTGTGTTTTGTTCCCGAAAATTGACAAAATCAAACGGAGCATGGTACAAGAATGGTGAACTTTCGATCCCGGACCCCCTCCCCTTGAAAAATTCCTGTGTGCGCCACTGTATATATTATATATATATATATATTATATATATATATATATTACATATATATATTATATATATTATATATATATATATATATAGTGTCTAATTCTCTACAAACAAGAGATAAACATTCGTCAGTCACATCCGAAATGCAGAGACAGTAAAGAGATCATACAATGAAGGACACTAGATTAAAAATTATAAAATGGATGCTGCAGTATTATAAACATTGCTGACTTAGGACAGCTGATATATAAAAGTGGGGTTGAACATGTTTTTTGGCCAGCCAACCTTCCCCTTTTATGTAAATAATACTGAGCAAAAAACAACTGAAAGTAATGGATAGGAATATCTAAATCCATTACAAAATAGAGGTAACTTACCTAAAAATTGCACTTAAAAATGCAGAGCCCGCTCTAAATCTGAGTGCAATAAATAAGTTATTGCCAAATTCTGGACCCTAACGCAGATTCAAAGCATGTGAATGGCTGAAATGTAGCGCTTAACAAAAGTATAAAAAGAATAGAAACAAAAATTAATAAGAGAGTTATATATATATATCTATATATATCATTACAACATAATGGAGCAAAACAAATTTACATTACAAATTTATATTTATGATGACGGTGAGTCCTTGCATGAACGTGCGAAAATAGTTGAACGTGACGATGTATTACAAATTTTACAGCCAATTTTGAATAAAAATCCACATGCAGAAAAATATAGAGCTTTGTATGAAACACAAAATAAAAACCTTTGTTTTTATACAAGCCCTAAAGATAATCCTAGAGTTTATAATAAATCGTCATGCAATGAATTAGCTGCTTTCAGTTCAACAAAAGACGATTCTATAATTAGAAAGATTGATGTTTGATGAGTTTATTCGAAGAGTGAACACATGACTCTCTCTCTCAATTCGTGAATCTTAACTCTCCTCATGTAGATACATAATACATATAAACTGCAGTTTTTCAATTTGGGCAATGATATGTGAACAATTGTGTAATTTGTATAATGGGGGCTGATTCATCGTTTGGACGAATGGGGATACCCCCCTCCATTTTATTAATAAAAAAAACCGAATTTTTTTTAGTTATTATTTGTTAAATAGGCTTTTTTGTCTTCATTTTAATCGGGGGAGAAGAAAAATTCGTTAAATTTGGGCTCGATAAAAGTTTTACCCATTTTTTTATTTCTTTTTCAATTCCTACTATATTAACTCACTCTCTCTATATATTTAACTTGTTCAAATTTTCAATCGTTATTAAAATACTTTCTATTCATCCAATCAAGTTCAAATAAATTTTTTTAAACTTGTAGTGGATGACACTTGATGTTAATGCAGATTTTTAAATGTTAATTAATTAAATTAAATTAAATTTAACTAATTACCGTTTTTGACGCCAGCTTAGAGTCGCCTCTATTGTTGTAACAATGTGACTGTTTAAACAAAGACAAAAGTTGGCGTCGAAAACCAGTTTTTCAGCCAAATCGGGTGTGTATATATTGCAGACAAATCATGCTCTTCTTTCAATTCCTATTAGTTCACTCTCACCTATATATATATATATATATATATATATATATATATATATATATATATAAAATTCAATTTTCAATCGTTAATAAAATACTTTCTATTCATCCATTCAAAGTAGGAATTGTGACTTAATTATTTTAAATATTATTTGTGTTCATATTAGAATTATATATGTATAAGGAAAGATACCGAACAAAAATGCTCTTTTTATCTTATTGGAACACTTATACTAGCCGGTATACATTGACTGCTTTCCGTGCTAGAGAAGTGGTCAGGAATCACCTTTTACTATTCCGCAGGGACAGAGGTAGAGAGTGTCCTCTCGCTTGCAAAGGTTTTGTCCTCCAGGAAGGATACATCACCAGGGACAAGAGATGTGTAAGAGACCCTCCCCCAAGGGGCTTTTCCTCTGGACGTCTCTTTCGCTTTTCAAAGAGGGAATCTGAAGTTACAGCCTCGATTGATGCGAGTTTCATGTACCAGGATCCCAGGGCGAACGCAGGCTCTATGTTTCTCAGTTGCACATCCCTGTTTTATTTTCCCTTCACCCTCTTTTTTTAGCCAAAAATCACGAACGGAAAAAAAGTTTTGGGGGTGTCTACTCCCCTCCTTTTTTTTTGTTTTGTTTTTTGTATGTTTTTCTCACAACCGATTTCACACTCCAGTCCATTGTATTAGAAGTTGGATAAAATACACGAGATAATAATTTATAATACATACTGTTATCCAAGAGTTTATAAAGTTGATGTGTGACTCCGAATTAAGTTTCATCACACAAGCTTTTGAGGTAATCTTATTTATTCAAATGAATAAAAAGAATGGATTGGATTGGAATAAAATGTAATAAATGCGCTAGGAATATATAATTGAACAAACGCGCGAATGTGCGTACTCAATATAACTTTGTTACTTTATTAAAATTATTTTAAATTTCTTTTTAAAGAAATAAGTGATACAGGACTTATCAATTGATTAAATTCATGTGACGTCAATTACTAAAATTACATTTTTCGAACCAATCTGCTCATAAATTCCTGTGACGTCATAATCACCTGTTAAATACAGGCATATGTTTTCAGCCAATCAGTTCAAGCTCTACGCTGTTGCTTCACGGATTAATTTTTAAAAAGTATATATTTGTCAACAATAATAACGTATTAAGTAAACAAAATACAGTTGTCATCTAAAAGTACATACTTAATATAAGAATATTTTCTTAATCTCAAAATATTGTTGATGAATTTTTTAATACTTGAACATTTTTATCCATTAATAAAATATGAAATTTTATCTAAATTTTACAAATATAATAGAGAAAGTTCAAGTATAATGATTCCTTTGAATTCAATGGAGAATACTTAATTGCTTGTTATGAACTTATATAGCCGATTTCTAATCCCCTTAAAAGATGTTTAAAAAAATACGAGATAGGATACAGTTTTGTGTTATCATCAACTTAAAATGTTAATGACAATAATTTATCACCTTTTATAACTTTAATTGGAAATATAACTTATGGGTATTTCTTTACAATTTATTATTGTGGATAAATGGAAACGGATTTCATATTTAAAAATATAAACAAATCCTGCAGTAAATAAAATAAATATCTTTCTATGTTCTTATTAATTAAAATTAATCCTCTTTATATAAGTTTTCTTAACCTCTTCAGACCCAAGGTACACATGTGTGTATCTGCGGTTTGAACTTCGTATCTTATTAACGGATAAGAACAATCGATTGAGATTGAAAGTTAACTTAAGCGCATGTTCATACTTTTAAGTTTTGCCTCCAGATGGTGATATTTGTACTTTCTTCCCCTGGAGATTTTCAACGCATAAAGTAGCAATGACCGAATCGATAAAAAGCGAAAAAAAGTGAGCTGTTTTGCAATTCCTACTATTAGCTTCCACTCTCTATATATTTATTTATTTACATATATTTATTTTGGTGGAATTTTTAATCTTTAATCGTAATTTTTAATCGTTCGCTCAGTTGAGCTGAAATTTTATATACATGATTATTTTGGATGACAATACAATAATTTAATTATAATTAAGAAAAATTAATTGAATAAAACTAAATATTTAAAGAATTACAAATACAGCCACGTTGGCAACATTTTTGGCGACTTGTGTCAAAACTTGAAAAGGGTTTTTTCTCAAGTTTTAAAGCATTCAGTTGAACTGAAATTTGATATACACAGCTGTTTTGAATGACAACACGATACTTTAATAATAATGAATAAAAAGTAATCACCACTTAATGTTGTGATTCTCTTATATGTATATACATATTTATATTAATTGTAACTATGTAATAAAAAGTAGCTAAAATAAAATTTTCCTTTATTGATCTAAAAAGGAATTGACTTAATTTTTTTTCTATTACTTATTTTATTTGATGCAGATAATTCCTAAGACTTGATTTATCGTATAATTTTCACACTTTTAACGGTAGTAGTATTGCAATTAGAGGTAACTTTTGAGGTGCACATTTGTGCATCTCCGGTCGTTATTCGGTTCCAGATACAAATTAGATTTAAATTAAAACTTCGCGTGTAATATTCTTTATGAGAATGGCGTGCTTATTTTTCTGGTTAATAGTTATATACTTAATTTTAAGTATGAACATCTATATCATGATGTTTATATTCTAGGGTGAGTGAGTGAGTAAGGTTTTATGGCGCAAGAGCCAATTTTGGCTAAGCTGCGCCAAACAACGTTTTAAATCTGTGGTCTAGACGGGAAAAGAAGAAAAGATGAATTGGAATGACAAGAAAGAGGGTCGAAAATAGAGAAGGATCACTAAGGCACCCCGGGTTCGTGAAGCCCGTGTTTACCAAAGATAGTAAACCCCTTGGGAAAATCGGAAACGATCACTAGGGTACCTCGGGAATGTGACACCCGTACTCACCTAAATAAGGTGAACCCCCTGAGGGGTATTCTAGGCAACCATTTAAGAGAAATTTCGAAATACATAAAATTTATATAGAAATTGATTTTTATCTTGTCGTATTCCGTTCTAATTCGAGATTGTTTTGGTTTATTTATAACTAACTGTCGTAAAACTAAAAATTTTTCTTCAATCTAAGTTTTAATTTAAATACATATATTTTAAGAAACTTAAAATATGTAACTATTGTTTTATTCTAGTTTATAATATTTAACTTGAAAAGAAATAGAGGAAATTATGAATCAAATTGATTGTAAAGGGTGTTTTTTTAGAGGTATAGAACTTTAAATTGCAATAAAACAACGATGTATTATTCGATTGACATGATTTTTTTTTATTTGAAAGATATTCTTGTGGCATTACATTTCAAATATGATCAAGCAAGGCGTAGATTCGTCGAATGGGCCCAAAACGAGATTGCCGTTGTTCCCGATTTTCATAAGCGAATTTTGTTTAGCGATGAAGCGCACTTCTGGTTGAATGGCTACGTCAACAAACAAAACTGCCGCATTTGGAGTGAAGCTAATCCACAAGTGTATGTCGAAACACCGTTACATCCAGAAAAACTGACTGTTTGGTGGGCTTTATGGGCAGGTGGAATCCTTCTTCAAAAACGATGAAGGCCACAACGTTACAGTCAATGGTGATCAGTATAGAGCCATGATTACTAACTTTTTCATTCCTGAATTGAACAATCATGATGTCCAGGAGCTGTGGTTCCAACAAGACGGCGCAATATGTCACACAGCTCGTGCCACAATCGATTTATTGAAAGACACGTTTGGTGACCGCCTAATTTCACGTTTTGGACCTGTGATTTGGCCTCCAAGATCTTGTGATTTAACACGGCTAGACTATTTTCTGTGGAGCTATGTAAAGTCATTGGTCTATGCGGATAAGCCACAAACGCTTGACCATTTGGAAGACAACATTCGCCGTGTTATTGCCGATATACGGCCACAAATGTTGGAAAAAGTCATCGAAAATTGGACGTCTAGATTGGACTACATCCGAGCCAGCCGTGGCAGTCCTATGCCAGAAATCATATTTAAAATGTAATGCCACAAGATTATCTTTCGAATAAAAAAAATTCATGTCAATCGAATAATACATCGTTGTTTTATTGCAATTTAAAGTTTTATACCTCTAAAAAAAACACCCCTTATTTCGAAGGATTCTGATAAAGGGAATTCCGAAGATGAAGTTTTCCTAATGAGGTTGATGAATTAGCTGAAAATGAAAGTACAAATGATACTGCAGAGGTATAGCATCAGATATTATAATGAACACCTGTGAAGTAAAAGCCGGACCACAACTTTCATCCGATGTTCAATATGATTATGACCGAAAAATTTGCATTGAAATGTACAACTGGTGTGTTTTTTGTTCTACATGCAATTATTTTTTTGTACCTTTACTTAAAAAAAATAGGTGTTCTGAAAAAATTTCATTTGAAAACTTAATTATTATTCATTTTTCCATTTCTAAAGAAGATTTATTAAAATAAATGTAATTGGATTTCTTTTATTGTTGCAGTTAAGATCTGAGGTACACATATCTCTCAACATATCAAAACTACATATAAAAACTGAATTATTCCCTAGCATTTGTACTTCTGACTTTATTATTAGAAAAATCAAACCTCTAGAAAATTTATTTTTTTCATTTAAACTATGTCAGATTTGAAGAGGTAATGAATCTGTAAATATCTATATAAACATTAACAAGATAAATTTTGAAACATTATTTTTAATCTTAAAAATAAAATACAGATGTTAATAAAATTTAATGTAAATAATAAAAAATTAATCAGACATAATATATATTAACTTAATGATACGTAAAAGTATTTCAGTTACCATTGAAATTAATTTATAAAATATTTACTAAACAAAATTGTATGAAATAAAACTTTGAAACCCACGCGATATTGGGCAAAATATAAATTTTTAATAGCTGAAACTCACTCGGCAGCTTTAAATTCGTTTCTTATATTTTTCTTTTACAACTCCTCCGAATTCGAAAAAAACAAAGAGCAATGCCGCAAACAATCTCATGTTCCTTTCCAAAGTCTCTGCTTACAATAAAAAAAGCCCGGGCAGTATGAAAAGACAGAAAATGCAGCTCTTAATAAATTTTAATATAAATGATAAAATATTACTAAAATATATATTAGCATAATGACACGCAAAAATACTTCAACTAGTAATGGAATTAATTTATGAAATATTTACAAGCCAAAATTTTATCAAATGAAGATTTGAAATCCTGTGCAATATCGGGCGAAATATAAATTTTTAATAGTCGAAGCTCGCTTTACAGAGCTCCAAATCCGTTTCTTATATTTTCTTTTACAACTCCTCCAAATCCTAACAAACAAAGAGCCATGCCACAAATAGTCTCATGTTCCTTTTCATAGTCTCTGCTTACAATAAGAGAAACCCGGACAGAGAGTATTAAAAGACTGAAAAGATAACGATGACGTAGTCCGAAATCCCAAATATTACCTCGGAGACTGCCATCAACAAAAACAAAGGAGGAGGGAGGAAACCACACAAAAAAAGAAACCAGAACTTTTAGAAGAGGAAAAGCATAGCCCTTAAATACATGGCAGAGCTTTGGTGACGAAGGGAAGCGACAGAAAATGCAACGTAGTTGCAAATCCTTTATTCTGGGCTCCACACGTATACATGGAAGATCCCTGATTACAGTAATGGATTTAGGCTAGACAAGACACAACAAAGTCCTGTGCGTGCTTACAATAAAGTCCCAGTCTCACGTTTAAAGCACGTACCGATTTTTTCTTTTTTAGTTTCATAACGCCTTCCTCCCCCAGGCCCTGCTTCTGCTGTTGCTTTTGCGTGAGAGGACTGGGCAAAGATGTATAAACATAGCTTCACTTTTCCCCCGTGCTCTTCGGGGCCGTAAGATAAGACTTCGGCTTTTCTGTTTTCGTTGCTTATCCATAGAAATTAAATCTCGATTCCGTATTCGCGTTTCTTGTCACCAAAAAAAGAAAAAGAAAAAGAAAAACAATTCATTCCTAGTGTGGTATCCTTGGAATGTAGGCTTTCTTTTAATGTTTTTCGGAATGATTCTGCAACTGGAAGAAATATCCAATTCATGAAAAGTTTGAAATTTATCATATGTGAGCCTGTCAGACCTATGGGTTCGAATTTATTTTACGCAGTAGGATCCAAAAGTTCGAGGACATGATGTAAAACTCCTTTTCTTGAGAATTTTAAAATACCGAAGCACAACCACACCTTCAAAATAATACCCTTGGGCACATTTTCCAACGTTTGTACAATCTTTAGAAACACTATCGAAAGACATATAGGGCTGTCAGTATTAACTTATGCATGGGAAACTTGGCCCATGTCTCGAACAGATGAGAACATGACAAGTATCAACGGAAGGAAGATTTTTAGGTTTATTTTTGGAGGAATTCACAGGAAAACGGAACGTGGCGAAGATCATATTTAAAGCTCTATCAATCATATAAAGAATCTGACATTGTTAAGTTCATCAAAATATAATGAATTAAATGGGCAGGTCACGTTGTCAGAATGAATGAAAACCGAACCACTAATATAGGTTTTCAATGCCCAACCAATTTGCACACGAAGAAAGGGTAGGAAAAATCTTAGACGGATTGATGGCCTAGAAAAAGATCTCCTAGTTTTGAGAACTAAGAATTCGAGAACACTAGCAAGAAGAAAGCTGGCCTTGAAAAGTCTTTTTGAGAAGGCCAAGGCCCACCCTTGGCTGTCGAGCCACTGAGGAAGGAAGGAAAGGAATGGTCTTATAAAAGAATCAAACAATACTTTCAATGAATTCAAATATATGTCTAATTATAATAGTTTGGTCTCAATAAGTATTTATAATCAGGGCAAAACTTTTGGCACACCCTATATTTTACAATCACCCGTAAAGCCTCCTATGATGCTGCTTTTACCTCAGCTGATGACACAAAGTGACGCCCCTGCAAATTTTTTTCAATGATGTGTGTGTGTGGAAATAAATGAAAATCACACAGAGAAAAGCACTTTCCCACATCTGAGGCGGCTTACGATGAATGGACTCTCTCAAATGATGTAAGATAACGAGATGATGCTCATCGTTCATTATTCTGCTCTCGAGAATAAATTCTGAATGAATAATTGTTTCAGAATTATAAAAATGCCTCCATCATGGTTCTCCCTTTGCTGCGATTCTCTGCCTTTTTTTAAACGCCGATACTACTCGCACACCATTGACATGGGCATCGTAGAATCCACGCACATCTTCCTTAGTGCTGAAGTTTCAATCAAACGTGTTACAGCGCTGTTCTTAAAAAGTTCTATTTCTTACGGTGCAGAATGAATATGACTATTTCAGGACAGAATATTTGTCACCCTATCAAAAAGACACAAGCAAGAAAAAGTTGAACATGCTATGAGTCAATCATCAAAGGACAATAAAACTGCAATACCTTGAACAAAATATAAGAGTTTTGCCTGCAAATATTCCTGTAATGCTAGTGTAAAGTGTCTGTGTGTGTGATGTATGTCTTTCATTAAACTCACGTATGAAACATTTTTTTTTCAGTTTGATTGGATTTTTAAAAAAAATATATCAAAGAAAAACTGAAAGTATGCTTTCTCTTAATTAAACTGTTTACTGGAATTATGACTTTTGTCGGGTACAATAAAACTAATTATAAGAAAAAGAATTGGGTGAATTCAGTCACCCCGCGTGACCTATTAACGTTAATATCGAGTGCGCGCTTTCTCCCGAGTTAAAGGAAGACAAAAACACAAAACACACTGGGTAACACAACAGACCCCCTAAAAATGAGCCAAGATAAATAATTATACACTGTGTGCAGTAAAAAGAAAGCATATTTCGAAATAAGGGTAAGCCTATTTCAGAATTGTTAATAATTGCACGATGAAATACAAATCGATACATTATCTACACAACATACCTTTGACTGAAAAAAATATGATGGAATTGAGTTTATTAATTACATTTTTTAATTAACTGTCTGGCTGAAGCAACATTAGAATTAAAGAAATTTTACGGCATTTCAATTTTCGAGTTAAAAATTTGGACGATGATAATTGTATGAAGGCTGTGTTTACAATGTGTTCTGATCAGTAGAATTATACCTAAGACAAAGTATGTGTTGTTCTTCAAGAGGCAAATTTAACTACCGTGGAAACTTAATCGAAAAAATAAATGTAATTAAGAAAAGTTTTGATACTTTTTATTTTTTGATCCAGAAGGGCTTCTTATTCACTTTTTCTTTGGAATATATGCAGATTTACAAATGTATAAAGTACATTTTTTTTGAAAATGCACTTAAGTATTGTTAAACCCGACCCCCATTACCCAGAAATAATCGTCGAGTAAAAAATATCTTTTTTTCCCTCACAAGGGGTGGGAGAGGGGTGAGCCAGACAGACTGTTATAGTGTCTGCCGATATAGATTTGACCCCTTTCCCAGAAATTGACAAGAAAATTACTAGTATTCTGTCGGAAGTACTTGCCGATTTTGCTGTCACATGGCCTACCCTTACCCTTCAAAAAACAACGGCAAAAAAAACGTAATTACAGTTGTGGTATGGAAGACTTGAGGGTAGAGGTTACTTATAAAAAGGTCAAATGCTCGATATCGTAAAAGAATCATGTGGAAAAAAAATCAGCAGCAGCCGTTTTTTGACTCCCTTCTTTGTTAATGCGTCTGTATGATTGACATTTTATCTCTATGGATTTTTTTTCTTTCTAAATGGCGTAATGTTTTTTTAGCGTATTAATGGCATTAGTCAAATTCAAAAGGCATAATTTAAGTCACTATACGTGGCCGTTCTCCTCCCTACACACGTTGACTGAAAAATACTAGTGAAGTTTTCATATATTCTTTTGAGAAATAGATGTTACAATAAGTATAGAAAATTAAAATTAAAAATAGAACTTGAATACGTTATTAAATAAATAAGTAATATAAAAAAATTCTTTTTAAGTCAATACCTACGTAGATCAAAAAAGAAAGTTTTTATTTTAGCTACTTTTTATTAAATAGTTACAAAAAATATAAATATGTATATACATATGACAGGATCACAACATTAAGTGGTAATTAATTTTTATTAATTATCATTAAAGTATCGTATTGTCATCCAAAACAATCGTGTATATAAAATCTCAGTTCAACTGAATGATTTAAAACGTGAGAAAAAAACCTTTTCAAGTTTTGACACAAGTCGCCAAAAATGATGCCAACGTGGCTGTATTTGTAGTTTTTTAAATAATTAGTTTTAATGAATTAATTTTTATTAATTATAATTAAATTACTGTATTGTCATCTAAAATAATCACGTCTGTAAAGTTTCAGCTCTATCAAGTGGTTTAAAATGTATTTTATTAACGATTGAAAGTTCCACCAAGGTAAATAAATAAATACATAGAGACTGTGAGCTAATAGTAGGAACTGAATAAAGAGAATAAACACATTAACGCTTATACGCACAAAAACGCGTGTGATTTCGTTTGCGATAAAATGGTGAATTTGTAATTTTATTCAAAATTTCTTGTATATTTTCGATTTCTGAAAAATAAAATTCTTTCAGTTGTTGCTGCCTGTTTAATATTCACGTCGTATTCCGTCTCAAACCAAGGCTTATTGATGATGGATAATTTTGAATCATATTCCAGTCATGAAGGTAACGCCAGAGCTGGTTCTCCACTGTTTAAACTTTTCCACCATACCAATCCGCAGAAACCTAGTAGTTCTGGTCACGGAATAATGACCAGGGTGTTAAGAGTTTAAGTCCAGTACCACTGAGAGATCGAGGTAGTCCAGGGGTCAAGATAACGGATTCATGACCGGCGTGTCATTAGTTCGAGCCTTAGTACCTCTGAATACCCACCATGCAGGGGGGGGGGCGATGCACGTTAAATATGTCCAGGCTCAAACATCCTCAGGATCATCAGTTAGGAGAAGGGAGTGCCAGCTCAGGTGACCCCCTTGTCACTTGACTATGGTTCAAAATTTCGCGGTTCGTCGCCAATAGCCCTCGGGTAGCTGAATAGTGCGACATTAATATTCACTCACTCAACTAATGCCACTAAAGACCTATCGTGTAGAGGTGATGATGCTTGTAAAATCTGTCGAGGCTTATAATCCACCCGTTGGCGTGGTGTGGAAGGTCGGAGAGTGGGAGAAGGAGATTGGCTGAAGTGCTATCTTCGTCACTTGACCACGGTTCAAAATTGCGAGGTCCATCGCCAATAGCCTCCCAGTTGCTTATAGTAAAGGGTGTTTTTTTTAAAGGTATAGAACTTTAAATTGCAATAAAACAACGATGTATTATTCGATTGACATGAATTTTTTTTATTCAAAAGATAATCTTGTGGCATTACATTTTAAATATGACTTCTGGCATATGACTGCCACGGCTGGCTCGGATGTAGTCCAATCTGGACGTCCAATTTTCGATGACTTTTTCCAACATTTGTGGCCGTATATCGGCAATAACACGGCGAATGTTGTCTTCCAAATGGTCAAGCGTTTGTGGCTTATCCGCATAGACCAATGACTTTACATAGCCCCACAGAAAATAGTCTAGCGGTGTTGAATCACAAAATCTTGGAGGCCAATTCACAGGTCCAAAACGTGAAATTAGGCGGTCACCAAACGTGTCTTTCAAAAAATCGATTGTGGCACGAGCTGTGTGACATGTTGCGTCGTCTTGTTCGAACCACAGCTCCTGGACATCATGATTGTTCAATTCAGGATTGAAAAAGTTAGTAATGGCTCTATACCGATCACCATTGACTGTAACGTTGTGGCCTTCATCGTTTTTGAAGAAGGATTCCACCAGTCCATAAAGCGCACCAAACAGTCAGTTTTTCTGGATGTAACGGTGTTTCTACATACACTTGTGGATTAGCTTCACTGCAAATGTGGCAGTTTTGTTTGTTGACGTAGCCATTCAACCAGAAGTGCGCTTTATTGCTAAACAAAATTCGCTTATGAAAATCGGGAACAACGGCAATCTCGTTTTGGGCCCATTCGACGAATTTGCGCCTTGCTTGATCATATTTAAAATGTAATGCCACAAGATTATCTTTCGAATAAAAAAAATTCATGTCAATCGAATAATACATCGTTGTTTTATTGCAATTTAAAGTTCTATACCTCTAAAAAACACCCTTTATTAGCTACTTTTATTTTTCAAGACGCGACACAGTTATGAGTGATGCTTCATTTTACAAGTACTGCCCAATCATTTTGATATTCATTATTTATTTAACGTTAAAAGTGAATCGCATTTGAACAAAGCACGGGTTTGTTTATTTTGACATAAAAATACATAAGTTACACGGAAACAGATTCAGCAGAATTGTTTAATGACAGAGAATTTAAGATAAGAAATACCCTTTAGAAAAGGACGAGCGAGGCGTGGGCAGGAAAGACAGATTGATTTAACTTTACGGTCGGACATCTATATAACGAAGTCGCAAAATCCTGGAAAAAGTTCGTTATATGGAAAATTCATTTTATATAGGTTTATCTTTTAATAAACTTTATAAACCAGATAAACAAATTTTATATTCATAAAAACTATATATTAAAAAAGTAATTATTCACACCCTTTTCTAAAATTAATATATATGTTTATTTTATATATCTTACCCATCAAGAAAAAAGAAAGAAAAACTGTAAGGAAAACAAGAAAAAAATATTGTAAAGAAGAATGCACTATAAAGAATGCACTATATTTTCAATATTAAGAAAATAATTTTATATATTAAAATTAAAATGAAATTTTGAAGGATATTTTCTAATTTAAAGCATACAAGTAGTATTAAACATACATTATTTTATAACTAGAACGCGGAGTGGAAAAGGGTAAATCGAAGATGTTTGTAGTGAACTGGGTTAAAGCAGTGTTTCTCAAACTGTGAGGCGCACCCCCCTGGGGGGCGCGATAACCCTACGAGGGGGGCGCGAGCATATCGAAAATAAAAGATTTAAAAATAATTAATTTACTATAATGAATTAAAACAAAATACTTTCAGACATAATAAAAAATGTACTTTTACAAATCTGATATAATTTATAGGTACGCGATATTAAGTCAACAAAAATAAAAACTTCTTTAATATCTAATTATCCATCTTTGATCCTATAACCAAATAAAAAACTTTTACTTGATTTGTTGTAATCCCATGATGAGAGATTTTTTTACTACGCTTTCTGTTGAAACCTAACATACAACTCTTTCAGAGAAAAAAACAGATCCCAGACGCAGAATCGAAAAAATTCAGGAACATAAAAAATTCATCATTGTCATTGTTTTTGAAATACTGCACATTATAGCTGTAATCCGTTTAACCTTCTAAGTTATTGTACAGTTAGTTATGACCCCTCTCTTATGTCTTTGTTTCTCATTTAGGGAAGTTGTAAGTAATGTATTTATTTCTCTGTTACGCTTTTTTCCATGCAAAAGAGTTTTATGATATTTGGAAACCATGGAGAGCTCACACACACACTTTGAAGAATTACTTGGCCAAGACTTATTTTTACGAGTATTCTATACATATAAAGCATAACGCGAAAAACGTTTTACACAATTTCATATAATCATAATGAATACAGTTTTTACCCGGAAGTGGTCGCGTGGGACGCATAGATTACGAAATCGTTAATTCTCGCAAAACTGTTTATTTGTTACCAAAGAAAAATTGAGAAGTCCTTGAAAGTAGGTAAGTAAACTTTCTCTTAATTAAATTATTCACTGGAATCACGATTTGTATCGTGTACAATAAAATAATTACAAAAATGAAGGATTAGGGTGAGACTCAATAACCCCGCTCGACCATATCGAGTGCGCACCTGCGCCCGGGTTAAAACATGTTGAAGTCTTTTCGCTTTAAATATCAAAAATAATTCAGTTATTCTTCATTGGAATTTTATATTATAGTTCATTATTTAACATCAAATATAAATGCTAATTCTGTGAGGCTTAAAATTACCATTCGCTTAAAACTAATTATAATTTGAGCAACTATTTTAAAAAAATCATTTTACATTTTTGTAAACATTGTCGATTTGTAAGCATTGTCGATTTGGCTTCGCACTCTTTACAATTCAGCTATTATATCAATAATGTTTTATTTTCTTATAAATGTGAACTCGGGCAAAGAGCGTGCACTTCAGCCGGTATACTTTTAATGTATCAGTGCTGCACAGAGTATTTTATAACTAATTAATTAATACTAAATTAAGAACAAGTTTAATAAGTATTAACGACTTCCATGGACTTGTCTTGCAAAGCAAAGTTTTTTTAAGGAATGCTTATAATTAGAAATTGACCCTCTGAGTTATTTTTCTATATTTAGCAGATATCTATATTTTGTGTTCTAAGCAGCCACCACATTTTGCAATATGTTCAATTTAAAAATTAGAGAAAGGAAAAAGAACATAATAATTATCCTATTATTTTATTTATTTATTTATTGCTTAAAAGTAGTATACAAAATTTTAATACTTATAGTACTAATTTGTGTGGTTTATAATTAAGATCGCCTATTGTGGCTTTAGTGTCAAAGTGCATTATTATTGCCTTCAGTACGTTATTAATGTATAAGGGGGGGCGCGATAAAAATTGTGATCGAAAAGGGGGGCGCCAGTATTGAAAGTTTGAGAAGCACTGGGTTAAAGGTTGCACTTCTTGATGAAACTTCCAGAACTCTATTACTCTAGGCTAGTTAGGATCTAATGAAACCAGTTCAAGATTTATGACCATCATAAAATGTATTAAAGACAGAATAACTTTTGAAATGTTCAGAAATACTTTAAAAATAAGGAGGAAAAAAATTGTATCACAAAAAGAAAAAGTTCGTTATATAGAAAGTGCACTTCGCTATAGAGAGGTTATTTTACGAAAAAAATCATGAAATGTTCAAGGTTCCAGGAAAAAGTTCGCTATATAGAAAAATTCGCAATATAGAGGTTTGTTATATAAAAGTTCGACTGTATCTTCTAACTTCGTAGAATGATGTGAACGAGGCACTGAAATAGGCAACTTGAGCGTGCTATAGGTTGCCTACGTTTGTTCTACATAACCTATGAAAATATCATGAGACTGCATTTTAAAGGCATTCCCTATCTCAAGTTGAAAACATCGCATAAAAACACTGAGTATTTTGCATTAATAAATACAGGAAAGTTTCCTGATTTTGACTCATAAGAATAAATTCCTATATTAATTTATTTAGTAGCAAATAATCGCACCTAACCAATGCATTCAAAGTTTCCAAAAACTAATGATGATGGAAAAAGAGGAGGGGGAAGAGTGGATGAGAATGACGATGAACAAGGGAAAAGCAAGAGCAAAGACAGAAAAGTCCCCTCCACCCACTCCAAAGGGAATCTTTGAAAAGGCGGCTGCGAAAATTCCCTATTCCTAAACTCAGCTTTTCTGTTTGAAACACCTGACGTTTTTTCCACACTCGGCACTACTTTACCCTAGGTCCCCCACACCCACTTACCAGACTCGAGCTGTCAATCAAAGGACAAGGGGGAGGGAAGAGAGACACATTGATAATCGACCCGGTCGTTGTGAATTGAGCTTTCCTCTTCTTTTTCGAGAAGTAATTGTTTCTTCTTTATTTTTTTTCTTTCTCATTCATTTGCTTTTTTTTATTATTTTCTTTTTCGGTTTTTTTTTTCCCTTTCTATTTCTTCTGCACGGGTGAAAGTTTTTCTTCCATACGAGATTGGCACTTCAACTCTGTAGGTAGGCCCAAGAGAATGTTTGGTCTGTGTAAGATGCTTATTAAGAAGTGTGAAATAATATTTATAGAAAAGAGATACGCTGTTATAAAAAGGACGCTCCCACATATCAAGGAAAAAGAAATAATACATAAATTTAAATAGTTTGGAAATCGTCTTAGTTCAAAAGATATCTACAATGTCTAAAAAATTCTTAAGAGTAATTGTATATTGCTTTAAGATTGTATATATATATATTTCTTTTCCATGAGCTGTTTTTCCCCATTCTCTTTTTTTCACTTTATATTGGCATTATAACTTCATGAGTATACTTAACAGAATATTTCTTTTTTGTGCAATATACATACTGTATAAGACACGATCAGTGGCACACACAGGAATTTTTCAAGGGGGTCCGGGATCGAAAGTTCACCATTCTTGTATCATGCTCCGTTTGATTTTGTCGATTTTCGGGAACAAAACACAGTAAAAAACTAGTTTTTAAATAAATAATTAGCATTAATTAATAAAATTAATCATTAATAGCCAGTAATTAATTAAATTTTACGTACTATATACTTAGAATTATAATCAATAGAAAAAAATCAAGGGCTTTGAGGGAGAGGGGTCCGGACCCCAGCCCCCCCCCTTGTGTGCGCCACTGGACACGATCGAATGACGAAGGTATTCACACTTTATACCTTTTAATCACAGCATAAAAGGTAAGATTCAAAAGTTCCCGAATCAAGCCAATAATGAGGGAAATTTTTGCAGTAGAGTGACTATGATACCGTTTTTGTGTTACTGCGTACTTTTCCTTTTATTTAAGAGTGATTTTTTCCTAAATTAAGTGATCGGTGACTCGTCATGGCATCGTATTTTGTATGAGGATGCATTTAAGTAACTGGCGATTGAAAGAAATGTTTGTAGAACAGAGAACAAGTATCAAATTTTACAGAGTGTAAAGGAGACTTATATGTTGAAGCGTATCTACAGCAATAATACAATATCGTGAACACATGCCTTTGAGTGACATCGATGTTTTAGAGAAGGCAGGGAAAGTTTCAAAGACGACGAACGCTCTGGACTTCCGCAGACTTATCGCTCCGCTGTAAACATTGAAAACGTTTCTGCGGTGGTACGTTAGAACATGAATCAAACAATGACGGAGTGAAAGCAAAAACAACTGTTTTGCCACATCCTCCTTATTCCCCTGATTTCACCCCCTGCGACCTCAGAATATTTCCAGAACTGGAACATCGCTTTCAGGGTTGTCGATTCCAATTTGCAAATGAAATTTTGCGTGCATTGCAGGCTAAAATAAAAAACATGGCTAAAAATGAATTTTCCAGAAATGTTTCGATGACCTTTACAAGGAATGGCAAAAGTGTGTTGTTGTTCAAAGGTCTTATTTCGAAGGAGGGTGTATTTCAGCAATTTAATTGGTAATGTTTTTAAGTTACAGACCCAGTCCGGTAACTTTTGAATCCTACCTCGTATTTAATTGCTTTATGCAAAGTTTTTTTTTCTTTTTTGCGAAAAAACAGTTTTAATCATCGACGAGTAATGTTACTAAAAAAAATATTTGAATTGATGGAAACATTAAGGAATTTTTCTTTTATTTAACTTATTTTAAAAATTGAATTTATTTTTGAGGAAAGCAACAGGGAATAGTGGCATAACGGAATTGAAAAGCTAAGCAAGTGAGCCTTTGATGGCAAGTAATATTTATTGTAACAAAATGCGTGTGAAAAAATACTGTGATAACATAAAAAACAAAAGAAAAAAATGGATATTGCATGCCGTGCCGCGGGAACCGAATATTTCAAATATTTCCTTCCACGTGAAATATTTGATATAATTCGCCACAAGGTACCTATCGCGTGACATCTTGAATCCTATTGGTATGTTAGTTTGGCGCTCCACAGCTATAAATTTATCGCTTCCTGTACTTATCTTTTAGAAAAAGTACATTTCGCGAGAAGCAATTTTGTTTATGAACACTAAAATAAATGTTTTCGAACCATCTTGGAAATATAATAAAATTGCAGAAACTGTTGAGATTGTATTAAGATTAAAAAAAGGTAAGATGTGTGTATTTACAGTTTTAAATATTTTTGGTGTAAAAATTTGTTATTTTTAGTATTAAACTTAATATCGGTTGTGTAATGCGTGAATTTCTTTTCCTGTAGGGCAGTGTTTCTCAAACTGTAGAGTGCGCCCCCCTTGAGGGAGGGGTGAAAGCATATTGAAAAGTCAAAAACAAAAGATTATTTGAAAAAAAATATTAATTTATGGAAAGTAAACAAACAAAATACGTTCCGACATAATAAAAAATAAAACACATATTTACACTGATATATTACACTTATAATTGTATCAGTGCTATTCAATGTATTTTATAAATTAATTTAACAATACTAAGTTAAGGACATGTTTAATGAGTCCCAGTGACCCCATGGGATTTCTCATTTATAAAATTATATAGAAAAATTATCACTTATCTTGATAATATGTACGGTTTAGAATCAAATTCTTAAATGCCAGTGAAAATTTACGCGATTGTATTAGGGTGAAAAAAGGAATAAAGAAGCAAATAGTCTGAAATAAGTAAATCCTTCGCAAACATTGCCAAGGTTCTTTTATTGCATTCCAAAGCCTTCGGAATAATTGTATGGATATCAGTGCACAGAATAGACCGTACTTTGGAAAGACGTATATATACGTGTGGGGAAAATAACGCTTGGGATGAGCGAGACGTTTATAAACGCTGGTGGCACTTTAGAGGTTCAAGTCGTATCGTAGTTTTAGCATCAAAGTATAGTATTATTGAGGTCAATACATTGTTATTGTATGAGAGGGTGCGATGAAAATTATGATTGAATATTGGGTCGGAAATATTGAAACTTTGAGAAGCACTGCTGCAGGGGAAATTAAATAAATTAGCAGACACACAGTTGTTCTTACTATTTCTATTCCGACAAGACATATTTCCTAAAAACTTGCTTCTTTAAAACTTTTAATGATAAAAAAAGATTATTTCCTCTAGCTTATTTATTAAGAAGTTGTATTTTTAGATTATATATATATATATATATATATATATATATATATATATATATATATATATATATATATATATATATATATATATATATACATATATATATATACATATACATATATATATATATATATATTTATATATATACATATATATATATTTTATATATATATATATATATATTTATATATATATATATATTTATTTATATATATATATATATATACATACAGTCAGGTCTCGTTTTATGCGGTAGATACGTTCTACCGAAAAGCGCATATAAAAAAAATCGCATTAAAAAAGACAATCGCATAAAACCAAAATCGCATAAAACCAAAACAACTAGTTAAAATTAACTTAAAACCGCATAAAAAATTGAATAATTGAAAAGAAATAGACTGCATGATAAATTACTTAGAATGTCTGAAAGAAATTCATACAAAAGCTAAAAAAAAAAACTTGTATTCAAACCTTAATTCATTTTATTTTATGGAAAAGTAATACACATAGATTTACATTTTTAATCATTATTGCTATCTGATAATGGTTTGCACCGTTTGCGAAGTGGTTTCAAATCACCTTCATCATCAGAAGAGACTGTCTCTGCAATAGATATTTGCGGTAAAGGCCACGGATTTTCACAAACTTCATTCTCGTTCTGTGTAGCTCTTCCTTTTCTGACAATGTAATCAGTAATTAAACTTTGCGATGAAGATTCTTTTATTATTTTATATAGTTCACGATATCCAGACATGCAGTTCTACAGCTCACGTTGTAATTTAGAGGTTCGTTCAGAATTGGGGTCATTAATAAGAAAATGGTTTTCTAATTTACTGCAAAGTTGAAGACCTTCTTGAATTAATTTTCCAGTGAGGGAAGTTGATTTTTCTTCCTCATCATTATCACCTTCTAGACCTACGACGCCGTCTACAGTTAGATTTAAAGTTAAATCAATAATATCATTGTCACTTAATGCATCATCCACAAGCAATTCATCTATATCATCGTGGCTGAAGGTATTAAAACCATATCCTCCAATTTCATGTGCCAAATTATTTTATCTGATAGTGTCGATGTCTGAGTGGTTGTATTGTCTGTCATACTTGCTGGCCAAATCTTTTTCCAACAGGCATTTAAAGTTCTAGGTCTTATTTGAGCGGGAAGTAGATGCAACATGAATTAAACAATCAAAAATAGAAAATTATTTCCACACATCATTTACTGTTAAGAACTCATTTTCTAGTTTATTCAAGATGAATTTGTACGTTGTCTTAATATAATATTCTTTAAAAGTTGCAATTCTGCCTTGGCTGAATAAGGCTTGTTGTATTGGGCGGAAGAAATACTAGTTGAACATTTGGATGTTTTAATTGTGGATGACTTGCTGCATTGTCAACAATTAATAAAACTTTAAAATCGAGAGATTTTTCCTTCATATAGGCTTCCACTTCTGGTACGAAACAATTATTGAACCATTCTGTAAAAATAGCTGTTGTCATCCAGGCTTTCGGGTTAGCCATCCAAAGAACGGGCAGTTGTTTTAAATCTTTACCTTTAAGGGCACGTGGTCTAAGAGATTTATTTATTAAGAGAGGTTTCAACATCCGATCTCCTGATGCATTACTACAAAGTAATAAGGTGACTCGATCTTTACTTGCTTTATGTCCACTTGCAGTTTTTTCATCCTTTGCGATGCAAGTATGGTTAAGCAATTTTTTCCAATAAAGTCCTGTTTCATCAGCGTTAAATACTTGATCGGAAGAATAGTCCCCATCTTCAATAATTTTCGCTAGCTCCTCTGGAAATATTTTTGCTGCTCCTTCATCTGCTGTCGCACTCTCCCTGTGTAACATCGCTGCTCCGAACACCAACAGTGGTCGGCGTCTTTGTTGGACCCGACACTCACACGTGCATCTTGCAGCTGCAGCGCAACCCCTTTTTGACCCCCGAGGAATCGAACCCCGTCAATCGGAAGATGAGATAGGAGAGATGCTTTGAACTTACACGGGAGCGGTAGCCAACGGTTCCTCCTCTCACAAAATTATTGGACTCTAACAATCTTTAATTAAGTTAATCTCTTCAATGTATCATTCAGTAAATAATATTCAATAGTTGTGACGTAAATAAATTCCATATTTAAATTAACCAAGAATACGCTACCGTTATTCTTTCAAACGTTACACCTGTTATCTTAATATTATGAAGTGCATTTCTTTTTAAGAACTCGGTTAGCCATCCTTTGCTAGCTGAAAATTCTTTTCCAGCTTGGGAAGTGGAAGTTGATGGTTCTGACTGTTTCATTGACTTATAAAACTGAAGAGCTTTTTCTTGGATTAAATAACCACTTACCGGAATCCTTCTTTGAACTTGTTCCTCAATCCAAATTGCGATGGCTCTTTCCGTTCTTTTTAATAATACATTTCTTGTGTACGATGCAAATTTGGTGCTTAATTTTGTACCAGAAATGACCGATTTTCTAATTGCAGCTTCATTCTTTTTAATTGCTCTGACAGTAGATTCGCCTAAATTAAAATGTTTTCCAATAGTCGTAGATCCTTCTCCTTTTCCTAAGCGATCTAAAACTGCAATTTTCGTTTCCAACGAAATTGACTGTCTTTGATGTTTTTTTTTCTCCATTGGGCCAAATAAAATCTTAGAAAAGAAATTTAAAAAAATTACACTTACGATATTCTAATGAAAAATAAAACTTAACAACACTCACTTTAAATCCAGAAATCAAAATTTGCTGCTTATTATATTGCAACTTAAATTCGCCACTTATTAAAGTGAAACTTTTATAAAAATGAACGAGACACCGCTAAGAGAAAATATAATTTCGAAATAATGATATCGTATCGGTATACTACTGAAATACAACTGAAATAACGAATGTGAATCTAAGACTGTCGCAGCCGAGCCGCACACGTAAGCACCAAAAAGATACGGAAATTCTCGGAATACTACGATCTACGTCTCAGTATAAAAAATAATAATAATAACAAAAATCTAGAAATGTTTGGAATACAAACCGCAAATGTTTGAAATACAAACCGCACAACTTCAAAATCGCATAAAAACAATCCGCATAAAAGAGACCTGACTGTATATATATATATATATATATATATATATATATATATATATATATATATATATATATATATGTGTGTGTGTGTGTGGCATGCAGCCAAAAGCAACGCAGTCTCCGCGCGCAGGCGCATTGAATGGAAACTAAAACTGAAACTGTTGAATTAGTGGAAGAGAAAAAAAAAACCCTGGAAATTAGAGAGAGAAAGAAGAACGCGAGAGGTGCGCGAGCAGGCGTTACCTTCTGAATATTATCGTCAAACTTATCTGTAAAATCTACCTTTTTAATTAATTTTTGTTTAATGTTAAAATAAAATAGAAGAAAGACCAACGTCTTGGACCCCTTGTTGTCTCCCACAAATTATGGGGGCTCGGCCGGGATCGATCGATAAACTTTCGATTTTGAACCAAAGTCTGGACAATGAACAACAGCGTCCGCGAAGGAGACGCTCCGCCATTTTTCGAAAACTTCGTTCAACCTGTGTAGAGGTTTGAACTCAGCATGAAAATTCCGCCTGTGTAGAGGCGATTGAAAAAAAAAATTTCGATTTTGATCAAAATTTGGAACGTGAAAAAAAAAAAAAGCCGTCCGTGGAGGAGACGCGCCGCCATTTTTCGGAAACTTCGTTCAACCTGTGTAGGGGTTGAATTTTTCAACTTCATTCCGCCTGTGTAGAGGTTGGAAAACCCATCGACGAAAATTCCGCCTGTGTAGAGGTTGGAACTAACTCAGTGTGAATAATCCGCCTGTGTAGAGGCCGGAACTACAATTTCAACTATATTACCTGCGAAGAGGTGAAATCAGTGGAATCGAAATTTTTCTTCATTGGATACATCGTACGTGCGAGCAACAAGGGAGCCAGAAAAAAAAAAGGTAGGATCTTTCCATTTCTAAAATGTATAAAAACGCTCTTAAAGAGGATCTCAAAAGAGTTGTTGAGAAACTAGACGGTATTGTCGAAAGTACTGACACTATACTTAAACTAAAGACTAAAATTGAGAACAGTAGTACATTTGAAAGTGATCCAGATTTCGTTAAAACTTTAATTCAAAACTGTATAGATGAGAGAGTATCGCAAAACGAAAGAGAGGTAACTTCAGAACAAAAAATTGAGCTCGCGAAACTTCAGTTAGCAAAATTAGAAAAAGAAATCGAACTACAATTGGCTAAAAATAAAGCATTAAGTTTAAATCCTGCAGCTAAAGTCGAAGATAAACAGTTCGAAACTAACATAGAAAATATGATAAAAAGTATAAAAACTTTATCTCTTCCTGTTCCCACCAGATCTGAAAATTTTAATCTGTTCTTCCAATCATTAGAACGCGCATTTTTAACCAAGAAAATAAATGACGAATATAAATCTGAAATTTTAATAAATCTTCTGGGCGAAAGAGCTCATAACGTCTTACTATATATTAAAGAAGAGGAATTAAATGACTATGAAAAACTAAAATCTATAGTACTCAGAGAATTCCAATTAACCCCTCGCGAGTGTTTAAACTCATTTAAAAATGCTGTAAAATCATCAGGGCGAGACATACATCCAATTTGCTGCAAGATTGACGGCAAACTTCAATATTATTGTTCGTTAAGAAAAGTTAATTCCTTTGAATCTCTATGTGATCTTATAATTTCTGATAAATTATTTGAAACTTTAAATAAGGAAACAGCAACTCATATTGGCATTCGAGAAGCAGAAGATTGGTTTAGGCCTATTGATTTAGCTAAAGAGTGTGATATTTATATTTCATCTAGAAGCGGATCACATAAAGAAATTCCTATTACTTATGGATATACCCAAGACCCCTTTAAAAATAGATCACAAAACTTTAAACCAAAGATTAAAGAGAACTATCCCCAATATCTTGAAAGAGAAAATAAAAATTGCTTTATATGCGGTGATTCATCTCATTACGCAAGAGACTGTGAGAAGCGTTTTAAGCTTAAAGAATCTAACGACCACATCCATAATAAAATAAACGTGAATACTTTGAAAATCGAGAGCGAAAAACAAAATAGCGATGAATGCGCAAATCTTCGATACGTAAACATTTTTGTGGAAAATCAGCCCGTGACAGCATTGATCGATTCAGGTTGCCAGATCCCAGTTTTAAATTCCTCACTAATTAGACTGCAAACACCTTCCGAAGAGATCATAACATTAAGTTCATGTTTTGGCGAAGAGCGAATGGTAGAAGTTAAACCCATAAATATTTCTCTTGATCAACACTCTACTAGCTTAAGTGTGCGAACGGCGATATCACCGACCTTGACCGAAGAATTTATTATACATCCCAGTGTATATTCTGAAATAAAGAAACTAGGCCACGCAAAGAGCGATGTTTTATTGAGTGAAAGTAGATCCTCTTTGAGTGCAGATTTGGGTGTTCAGTTTAATTCAAGTGTTTCTTTTCCAAATGTTTCTGTTTCAAATGTGATAAAAAACTGTAGTTATGATTTGCCATATGTTAAGAACTTTAATACTGGAAATGATTCGAGTTCTCTAATTAAGGATTATAAATGTAATAAAATTAAGAGTACTAAGTTAAAATTGAGTATTGTAAGAGAAAAATGTTCTGATATAGTATTGTGTAAGAAAGCCAATGGTGCCATGAAAACGAGTTCCGTGGAATTTATCTTCCGCTCACCTAACCCTTTACCTATGAAGAGTAAACATCATCGGTTTGTGTTGCTCCGAAAAATTTTTCAGCCTTGGCAGTGGAAACGAAGGAAAAAGAGAAATCGTTTTGAACAGACGTCCAGAACTCTACAGAGGAAAATATCGATGCGTTCAACCAAAGATCAACTTGTTAAAAAAGTCATTCTTATGCCTGTGAAACACAATGTTTTCCTGTGGAACCTTCCGGATGTCGAAGAGGTGCCTTCACATGATGGAGAAACTGTCTAGTTCAGAAAAATTTTGATATGTTTAATCTCTGTATATTTGTCGTATAGTCCTTGTCTGTTCCGTTTTTTTTTGTATGTTTCAGATTCTCCTCTGGTCTCCATGGAAATACCGCTGCGGACAGCGTACGGTCAGAATGGCCGTTGTGGCATGCAGCCAAAAGCAACGCAGTCTCCGCGCGCAGGCGCATTGAATGGAAACTAAAACTGAAACTGTTGAATTAGTGGAAGAAAAAAAAAAAAACTCTTGGACATTAGAGAGAGAAAGAAGAACGCGAGAGGTGCGCGAGCAGGCGTTACCTTCTGAATATTATCGTCAAACTTATCTGTAAAATCTACCTTTTTAATTAATTTTTGTTTAATGTTAAAATAAAATAGAAGAAAGACCAACGTCTTGGACCCCTTGTTGTCTCCCACATATATATTTATATATATATTTATATATATATATATATATTTATATATATATATATTTATATATATATATATATATATATATATATATATATATATATATATATATATATATATATATATATATATATATATATATATAAATTAATTCTACAAATTCATTCTAACATAGTTTTATGTCTCATTTGTAAAGAACTAATGGGTGGGGGGGATTCTTTTCGATTTATTTTTATTTACTGTCCTGGGATCATGCAAAGCCAATAAAAAATCAAAATCAAAAATTCTTTATTAAATACGATTATAACTCTTAGTTTGAAAGTAATAATAACAAGAGTAACATAATTTTTTTTAAAAAAAGTCAGTTTCTACTTCGTTAGAAAAGGACTGGTGCCATCTGTTGTAGGTAGTTCTAACTTCGTCAGAAATAACACAGAATTAATCTAAAATTAAAAAAATAAAATTTAATTGTTGAATTAATATTTGAAAAAAACTATATTAATGGCAAGTGTCATCCACTACAAGTTTAAAAAATGTATGTGAGCTTGAATGGATGAATATAAAGTATTTTATTAACGATTGAAAATTTTAACAAAGCATATATATATACATAGGGAGAGAGTGAACTAATAGAAGGCAGTGGTGCACACAAGGGTTAGTCCTGGGGGTCCGAACCCCCCAAAGCCCTTGATTTTTTTTCCGATTGATTATAATTTTATGTATATAGTAGGTAAAAGTTAATTAATTACTTGTTATTGATGATTAATTTTATTAATTAATTCTAATTATTTATTCAAAAATTAATTTTTTACTATGTTTTGTTCCCCAAAATCGACAAAATCAAAAGGAGCATGACACAATAATGGTGAACTTTCGACCCCGGACCCCCTCCCCCCTTGAAAAATTCTTGTGTGCGCTACTGATAGAAGGAATTGAAAAATAGTCCTCTACTGGAAGGAAATAGTATATAAACAACTCAAGAAATTGAGTGAGTTGCAAGTTACAATTATCACTAAATTATCGTTAATGGTGTCAGCAACTATATAAATGAGCCGCAGTATGTATTTCACACAAGGCGTCAATTCAATTTTCCCTTCAACCTCTCCTGTGATTATTCCTTTCAAATGATTTTATAGAGGAAGCTTAAATTTGAAAATAAAAAGGACGTGTATCTCCTTACATGTTCTTTACACGTTTAGTTCCTCCTGTATGAATTTTTTACGTATTATTTTCATAAACTTTGAAAATTGAACGTGTGATGGCTGAAACAAATAGAATTAATTGAATCGAACAAAATTGGAAAATGCAGCAACGAAATCAAAGAGCAAATCCCACGTCTTTATTGTTCATTCTAATTGAACAATTGATAAAACAACTGGTTCAACAGTTTAACTTGAGATATTGTTTGAAGGTATTTCGCATTCCCACCGACTATCCTCAACGATCCTTAAAAATAAACTTCTTCGCCAGTAAAATATCTTCTTTCGGAACTTTTTATACAGTTTCTCCTGATTTCCCATTACATTATTCACCAAACTGTCCTAAAACAATGCGAAAAGACTGAATTTTCAGTACGTACTAAAAATTCAATACCCGCGACGTATGTGAAGAGATCCACTACGGAATGACCGTAAAAAGGGGGTTGATTGCGTAAAAGCAGGGGTCCTCAACCCACGTCGCTCTCAAGCAAAGCCCCCTAGGCGCCCTAAAAGCGAACCTAATGGATGTAATCAAGGGCACACGAGCTTTTAGGGTACCCCTCTTTTATTCTAGCTCTTCCCCTTTCTTTTTTTTTGTTTCGTTGGGGGTTGGGGAGAGCAGTGAGGGTGGAGTGAGTAGCCGTGCATGTGTTTTCTTAAAGTTCCGGGTTAATTTCATAATGTAGTGAAAGTCCTTTAATAGCGGCTCAGGGGAATAGAGGGGAGTAAAATTGGGGAGGTAGCCGTCACTTTTTTTGCCGAAAACTGAAAAGATCGTTTGGAGTATTTATCCGAAGAAACTCTTGATGTAACTGTGTAGTTTTAATAAGAGAGAAATGATTGTTACGAAAGTTAATTGGTCACAAATTTGAGTTTTTCAATTTTATTATACGGATATAAATTGATATTTTCTTATAATTAATTTTGCAACATTTTGTGAACTCTTTTTTTTTTAACCTGGAAGAAGGAGTGCACTAGATATTAAAGTTGGGAGTCACACGTGGGGTGACGGAGTCACCTCTCAATTATTTTTCTTACAATTATTTTTATTCTACACGATAAAAATCATAATTCCAAAGAATAATTTAAGGTAACCGACTACGTTCGGAACCGTGATTTTGCAAAAGCGTGTAATTGGATAATATTTATGATATTTAGCGTCACTTAGATTAGAAAATGTATATGAAAGAATATTATTACAATAAAAAATTATTTAAGTACAATATTTTAACAAAAAATGAGCATAGAATGACACATTTTCAAAATATTTTCCTTTTGTGAAAAATGCTTCTATTATGATATAATTTTGCGAGTATATAGCTTAGACCTCTGTACAGAGGCTCAACTAGAATTTTTTAAATATATAACTTAGAAGTGAGTTTATCCGTGTTTTACGACAACAGAGGGGAGAAATTTTATGAAAAAACCGCCGATAATTATTTCAATGGGTTGTAACTCTGAAAATAATGTGAAATTTTCAAAAATTATAGTTGAGCCTCTGAAAAGAGGTCTGAGCTATATACAGGTAAAATATTATTATAATCGAAGCATTTTTCACAAAAGGAGAACATTTTGAAAAAAGATTATTTTAAGTTAATTTTTTGCCAAAATATTGTATTTAAATAATTTATTTTTGTCAAAATGTTCATAAAACAATTTTATACATGTATTCTAATCTGAGTGACACTAAATAACATGAAAATTATCCTTTTATGCGCTTTTTTACAATCAAGGTTCCGAACGAAGTCGAATACTTTAACTAAGAGAAAGTATACTAACCTACTTTTAAGGAGTTTTTGATTTTTCCTTGATACATTTGAGAAAAAGTCCAATAAAACTGAACTAAATTGTTTCAAGTGTGCGTTACTTTGATAAAGGACACAAATCACAGACACTTTTCACTAACATTACAAAAATGATATTTGCAGTCAAAACTCTCTTATTTTGTTCATGTAAATGCAGTTTTATTCTCCTTCGATGATTGATAAATAGCATGCTGAAATTTTTTTCTTGCTTGTTTCTTTTTGACACAGCACAGTGTGTCTTGTTGTACACTTTTGGCTTCATATATTTCTTGATGCAGTTTTTAGGTAGCATTTGAAAATTTTCCTTTCAACTCAAAAGTATCATGTTCATCGCTTTTCTGAAGTTTCCTTTGCAATAATGTGATTAATATCCATTATTTCATCAAATTCATCCTTGATCAGTAGATCATCCAATAGATTGCGGATGCCCATTTTTAAAAAATATTCTGTTCATCTACATTGCATGAGTTTTACAACACAGCTATTAAAACCACTAAGTCGTTCTCAGGGGGGAAATGTAACCTTTTCACAGAAAAAAAGGACTTTTTGGAAAAAAATGTGTTCGCTCTGGAACTCAGTTATCCCAAGCACTTTAAGATTATATAATAAACTTCATCATTCTTAAAAAAGAGGGATATGCGAGATAAATACATTTTAGTTCCCATGAAGATTGTCACACATAGGAGGGAAAACTGACAAGGTCATGGGCAACAAATAAACAGTTTTCCCAGCATTAAAGATTTCGTGAGCCTGGGGTGACTCTGTGCCCCGCGCGAGTGCTCCCGGGTTAATAAAAAGTATGCATAAATATGCATTTTCTTGTTCCAGTTTTAACTTAACTGCATAATTTGTTTTTTTAACTTAAATATAGTTCATTAGCCTGTGTCCGTCAATTCCACTTAGAGAGAGGAAGGGGGAACTTAAGGTCTTATGTATAAATCTTATCCTATTGTTAATCTATAGCGAATTATAAATCGAAAGATATAGTCACAAAGCTAATATTACAGGTTCAATGGGAAATAGTTGCCATATTAAATAAATCTTCGGTGGTCAATCTCTGGCGTGCAGGTAATGTTTGGCGACATATCGCTGACATGAGGTTAATACGCAAATACAAAACTTATGTAATTATGAATATTCTTTTTTGAATCCTTTTTTTATTAGTCAAAAAATTTAATAATTTAATAAAAGCCTGTAATTTTAAAATTTTTAATTGCTTATGCAGTTATAACGTGCTTCAAAATTATTCAGAAATTTTTACACATTTTATACAAAAAATGTAATTATTTTGAAATGTATGTAGGAATATATGCAATAGACTGATAAAAGATGTATTTAACGTTTTCTTATTGGGGAAAAATATTTAAAAAAATATAGAAATTATGTTGTAAATCATAGGAAAATGAACGAGGCAATTATTTAGCCAATTCTAGCATTGAAATTTAAAAAAAAAACATTCCAGGATTTTATAGAATATGAAATTGAATATCATATAGATGCGTAATATGTAAATGTAGATATATCACACCCACACACGCACAGTCACAGAGAGAGAAAAATTAAAAATAAATAAATAAATGAAGTGTAATATATTTGTCGTAGTTTACAAGTGCGGAAATTTTTTTTGTCGCGGTATCTCAGGTTGATTGAAGTAGTAGAAGTCACACTTATTAACCAGAAACTCGGGGGGGTATCTGAAGGCATTAGGGACTGAGATGTCATGAAGTAGGACACAAAATGAAGACCAATAGAAATTTACAGCAATTCACTTATGCTAATTTAATGTAGATACGTAGACGAGACAATAAACTAGCAATAAAAAATAGGTACTAATCTTTAAAAAGATGCAATTTCAAAACTCACCCACGAGAAATCTACTTATAACTTCTATTACCGGTACGAGTATAATTCTGGAGTAAGCGATTATAATTTCGAAATCTAATTCAAGAATAAGTAAGTATAATTCATATTGAGTATTTATTTAAGGTATCCGACTACGTTCGGAACCGGGATTTTAAAAAAGCACATAAATGGATAATTTTCATGATATTTAGTGTCAGATTAGAATACATGTATAAAATATGCATATTGTTATAAGGACATTTTGACGCAAAAAAAATTATTTAAGTACAGTATTTTGGCAAAAAAATTAATTTAGAATAACCTTTTTTCAAAATGTTCTCCTTTTATAAAAAAAATGCTTCTAAAGTAATGATATTTTGCTTATATAAAGTAAAGACTTCTCCAGAGAACGAGAAAAAATAGTTAATATTTTTTTTAAAAAAATCCCATTATTTTCAGAGTTACAACCAATTGAAATAATTATCGGCGTTTTTTTTCTTAAAATTTCTCCCTTCTGTAGTCGTAAAACATGGATAAACCCACTTCTAAGTTATATATTTCAAAAATTCTAGTTGAGCATCTGTACAGAGATCTGAGCTATATATAGGTAAAATATTATTATAATAGAAGCCTTTTTCACAAAAGGAAAATATTTTGAAAATGGGTCATTCTATGCTCATTTTTTGTTAAAATATTGTACTTAAATAATTTTTTATTGTAATAATATTCTTTCATATACATTTTCTAATCTAAGTGACGCTAAATATCATAAATATTATCCAATTACACGCTTTTGCAAAATCACGGTTCCGAACGTAGTCGGATACCTTAAATACTCGTTTTGATCCAGAGATTTTCTGCTCTAAATAACAAAATTCAATGCAATTTTTTAATTTTTGAAACAAACAACAATCGAAATTTTTTTAAACAGAATTATTCATACATAAGACATTAAATTTTTATAACAAATAAAGTAAATAAAATTCGAAAACAAATATTCAAACTATTCCTATTTCTTTTCAAACTGAAAAAAAAATCTCATTTTATATGAACTTTTTCTATCGTAGCTCAGTGGAAAACACCTGCAACAGTGCTTCAATCTTTTTCTGATATAATATCTTGATTTTGCCAGCCGAAAGTCCAAAAACTCGCAGACGACGGTAGATATTGAAGCCGAGGAAATTACAAGTCCCACCACCCTTGAGAAAGAGAGGGAAAGAGAGAAAGAAGTGTGCTAGAAGATACGAGAATGCAATCCCAAAAATTGCTTCCTAACCGAATTAACCAAGATTTATTATGGAGAGCGGTTGCTCTTGAGCTCGGAGATTTTTCCTTTTGCGATCCCTTTTTTCCCTCCTTTTTCCCTCTCATCCTTTTCCGGAAGAGTTTGCCTGAAGGTTCCTCTATTTTTTTTTAATCCAATATTTTTGTTGTTTCTAATCCGTTGCCTTCTCAACCGTTCCCATTTACCCTAACTCATTGCCCGCTTTCCCCTTGTGTTTTAGGTCTTTTTTTCCCTGCTTTCTTTATCCATAAGGGTAAACGTTTGTGTGTGTATTTTCCCTTTCTTTCCTTCGTCTGTTGTCTGCATTGAGTAGGTGGTGTTTGATAATGCTCGGTTTTTCTCCCTCTTTTTTTAGAATGAGGGAAAAAAGACGAAGATAACTTTTGAGAAACTTGTTTATTTGATTTTGAGATAACTTATTTATTTATTTTCCTTCTCCTTTTTTCATGTTTGTTTTGCTTTGAATTAAATTTTCAATCAGAACTCTTGATTTATTTGTTTCCAAAAAAAATCTAGTCCATAAAGCTTGATGGAGAAAGACGACAATAAGAATGTCAATCTGTATGTATAAATATGTGTTACATTATAATATTCCTTTTTATTTTAATGCTAACTAAAAATAAATTATCCTCCATACACATGATTTTTTTCCATACATTAATATTTTTTACACATTAATCTCCCTCATTATTTTTTTTCAAAGAATTATCCATTTAAATGAAAAAAAAATTATTTTATGACAAAAGAAACTTTCTAATTAATAAAACAATAAAACCTTTCCAATTCTATAAATTCTGCCAAATTATTACTGCCGTAATAATTACTTCCTTTTTCAGTAGCTTGACTGCCCAAGGTGGGCCTTGGCCTTCTCAAGAAGCCTTTTCCATGTCAGCCTTCTTCCTGCCAGTGTTATCCAATTTTTAGTTCTCAAAACCAGGATATCTTTTTCTAGGTCATAAATCCATCTTAGATTTGGCTTGCCTTTTCTCCATGTGCCAGTTATTTGGGTATTGAAGACTTTTTTAGTGGTGCGGTCTTCGTCCATTCTGACAATGTGGCCTTCCCATTTAATTCGTTGTACTTTGATAGTTACCGATGTCAGATTCTCTATATGAGTGATAAAGTTCTTAGTCTGATCTTCTTTGCCACATGTCATTTTCTTGAATTCCTCCAAATGTAATTCTTTCTTAATTACACTCATGTCCATAAATTAAGGATAATTTAGAATCACACAGAAATTGAACTCTAAAATACAAATTTCACCTGTAGAATTATCCCACACATCTTGAAGAATAATATGCAGATTACAGGAAACCACCAGATGGCGCGGATAGTACGTCACAATGACGAGAGTGTAAGAGAGGGGTATATAAGGAATGGTGGCAAAGAAGTAAAATTGTTCACAAGCGCTTTAAAAGCCTTTCAGTGCAATAATCGCATAGTTATGGCACAAAGGAAGCATTTGGATGATTTTTACGTGGTAAAATTATTGGACTACTGGAATGTGGACGTACCCAGATGGAAGTATCCGAGGAACTTGAAATCGCCCAGAGTGTCATCTCCAGACTTTGGAAACGATTACAAGATGGAGGTAATGTGAGTAGATGTTACAGCACAGGTCACCCCCGAGTTACCACACCAAATGAGGACCGGTATATATATTTGGCAGTTACTGCCAAAAGAAACAGACGGAGCACAGCATCAGACCTGTCTCGTCAGCTCTCTTCAGCTACCGGTACGACAGTTTCAAAGCAGACCGTGTACAGACGCTTAGGGCACATTGGTCTATATGCTCGTAGTCCTGTCAGATGTGTTCTACTTACCGCAACTCACTGTCGCCTGCGATTAACCTGGATTAGAGAGCATGCATTGGGGACACCACAACAGTGGTCTTGTGTGATGTTTTCTGACGAGTCCAGGTTCAGTTTGCAGTCTGATTCTCGTCGGACTTTAATATGGAGAGCACCAGGTACCCGTTACACCATTGAACGACACCGTTACGGTGGTGCAGGATGGCTCATTTGGGGAGGAATTATTCTTGGTTCCAGAACTGACCTGCATGTTCAGAGTGTAACGATGACAGGCTACATCAATCGGGATGTCATTCTGGAACAACATGCACGTTTATTTCGGGGCGCCATGGGTGCTGAATTTCTGTTTATGGATGACAACGCTGTCCTCACCGTGCAAACATTGTAGACGAATGCCTTTTATCGGTGGATAATACCCGTATGGATTGGCCAGCATACTCACCGGACTTGAATCCAATAGAGCATGTGTGGGATATGCTTAGCCGACGAATTGCAGCCCGTCAACCCCCTCCAATCTGTCTACCGGAACTTCGAAGGGCATTGCTTGATGAGCGGTGTAATATTCCCCAAGATCAGATTGATAGTTTGATACTCAGCATGCCTAGGCGTTGTAAGGTCTGTATTGCATCTTCCGGGAGACATACTCCGTATTAACCATCATACTAACCATGTTATACTGTTTTTTGTAAATAGGTTCTTTTTTGAAATTTGCTCCAGGGAGTAAAAATCGCAATTTTTATTACGTCAAACATATAGCTTTTTTTTTTTGCTCTTTACCCTTTTTTAATAAATAGACTTTACAAATAAGTCAAATTTGTTTTGCTTCTGTCTCTTTCTTTGCCTGAACTTCATTATCCTTAATTTATGGACATGAGTGTAATATAATTCTTACTTTCGTGTAGATACTTATCATATTCTCATCTATTCGAAACATGAACCAAGTTTCACATGCATAAGTTAATAATGATCTTAAAAGACTTTTATTTAATGGAACTTTTGTTTGCCATAATAGTTAAGAACTATTAATACAAAACTGTTCTTTAAAGTAGCCATTTTTTAATCACGGGTGAACCATTGCTTCAGTTGCCAGTAAATGATACCGGCATACTTTCCAATACCAATAATGAGCTAAGTTTTTAAAAATATGTTATACCTGTGATAAATTTCCCTTATAATGGACTAAACTCATTTAGGTCACATGATAAATACAATCACGCGTTCTTTATCAAATTCAAGCCTGGCATGAGACTTGTACTTGTTCTATTTGTAAAACTTAGATAAAATGTCAAATTTGATAATTGGTTAAAATGTTCAAGAATTAAAATTCGTCAAAAAGAGAGTAATATTTCAAAACATACAAATAATTTTTTTATTATAAGTATACTTTAAAACTAGATGTAATTTGTTTGCCTTTGAGCATTATTATTGTTGAAAAATGTGTTCTTTTTAAAAGAAAGTTTGCTCAAAAAGAAAAAATCTACAACAGCGAAGTACATTAATTTATTGGCGAGAAACATGCGATTGCATTCATTATTTCATTATGACGTCAAATGAATTTACGCCCTGATTGACTGAAAACACGTGATTGTAGTTATCATGTGACTATAACGTCACATGAATTTAGCCCATTTGTTTTGGAGTACACAGAGACTCGTAAAAAATTGAGCAATGTTTTATCAATCCATTGATTTATTACAGTAATTTATACGTCTTAAATTTAGGAGTTCAAAAAGGGAGTGAAATAGAAAATGTGTAAAGAATTTTAAGACAGCCCTGAAGCTGCTATTTTTAATTCGAGGATTGTTTCTTCATCAATTGTTTTTCTTTGTGGGATATTTTTAAGTAAAGCGATTTACTCACTTAAAGATTTTACATAACACTGCAGACTCGGCGAAAATTATTTGCTGAGTTTACTGTAATAACAATCTCATAACTGAAACATAATCGTTGGGGTTACTGCATATAGTAAAAAAAAATAATAATTTGGATGCCTGAAATACATCCTTTTCAGTTTTACTGAAAACTTAAATTCCCTTTTCATATTTCAGGTTTTGGGCACAACCTGGAAAAATCAGGTGCCTAAATCCCTAAAACTAACTTGATTTTTTAAATTCCTATTACACAGGTCAACACAAGTCTTGTTTCCTTTATTTTTATTTTTGTTATTAGGTATTTCTATGGCCCTCATTATGAAAAATATACTAGGAGATTGCTAACAGCTTTACTTTTTGAAATATACAGTTTTATTATTTTGACAAAAAAATACAGAAAATTAATACATTATGTTAACAAAATTTCTATTAAATGCAAATGAAATGATCTTTTATAAGATTTCCTTGAATGAACGACTTTAGGTAGATCTCGTTGCAAACTCCAGCAGTAGTCTGTCATCATATGCGAGTCCCAACGCCCCTGATAACGCTCTTCCATTGTCCGAAGATCCTGATGGAATCTTTCGCCTGCTCTTCACTGAAATCACCCAGATTTTGTGGAAATCAGTCTAAATGCGAGTGCAGGAAGTGGATTTTTATGCTAATGTTGCACCTGAGCTCTTTCAAGTTCGATAGCATGGACTCAACAACGCTCCACGTGGTCGTCAGATCTCTTTTTACCTAGGAAATTACTCATAACCCAAACAAATGAATTCCAAGCTTTGGATCCGACTTCAGTAATTGATTTGACAAAATAAGAATCTTTCACGAATGTCCTAACATGTAGCCCATCAAAAATACGAGCCTTCAATTTTTTCTATACTTAGTCCTGGAAACTTGCGTGAAAGAAAATTGAAACATTCGCCACTTTTATCAAACGCCTTCTCAAACTGTTTCATTATGCCGAGTTAATATGAAGTGGTGGAAGTATGATGCGGTCTCGGCTAACTATAAAGGCGTGTTTAACACATTTTTGGTACCAACTTTTAGCTCTTCCCGTACTGGCCAGACTTTTTGTGACCAATGGTGTTGTTTATCATGGCTGTCCCAGAGACACATGAAACAAGGGAACTTCGTGTATCCCCCTTGTTGACCCAAAATAAAGTTAACCATTTTTAGATTAACACAAATGAACCATTTGTGATCTTGATACTTAATTGTTTCCATAACCTTAGCAATATTTGCGCATTCTTCTTTTAAAGTCACCGAATGTGCGATAGGTATAGATCCGTTCTTATTACCGTTATTAAGCAAAACACACTTTAAACTTCTTTTGCTGCTATCTATGAAAAGACGCCAGTCATTAGGTTGATACTTTTTTAATCTCATCTGTTGCAACAACCACCAACATCGTTACAAAAAACTAAATCCTTCTCTTGAGAAAAAAAAAATGGTAACAGATTTTTTTTCTCGGGTACGATAAAATGTAATATTTGTTTCCGGAGTAAGCAATTTTTTTTCTTTTAAACGAGATGCTAATATTTCAGAAGCTTCTTTCGGTAAGTTCAGATCTCTTACTAGTCACTTAGTTCTTTCTGATTAAATGGTTGAGGTTCTTGGCTAAATTTGTAGTCTGAATCAGAATTTTCACTTCATGTATTTCGTTTGGGATCACAAGGATTTGGATCATTAGAAGATTTAGATGTGCTGGGTTGTACCTCTCGTGATTTTGATTGAGGTCGTTGAGCAGAAGATAAGTTAGGATATGACCACTTATTTCGATTTCCAGGGTTAATTCCGTTAATTTTCACAACGCAGAAGTAGCAGTCGTCATGGTGGTTTTGAGGTTCTCGCCAAATCATGGGTGTTTCGAACATTACTGCATATCTTTTTCCACTGGGCCATAATTGTAGCATACCACACATTTCTGGAATACAATATGAGGAACCCCCGGCTTGTCCTGATTACACAATTTTATTTTAAAGTATTGATGATACGCAGTTTTTACAAAGTGGATATTTTGCAAATACATATTCACCACAAATATAGCAAAAACAATCGGGATTAAAAACACAACATCTTCTTGACGAAGACATATCTTATAAAGTAACAACATATATTTCAGTGTCCAATAAAAAACTCAAATCTAAATAAAAGTAGTTAATGAGGGTAGTTAACTGTAACTCAAAAACAAAAGCTGTTACAGAAAAATTGTTGCCATATTTAAAAAATACGCAACAATTTGAGATGGAAACAAAAAAATATTTTTTTGTTTATATTTTTTTACTAGTTCACACTCTCCCTATATATATATATATATATATATATATATATATATATATATATATATATATATATATATATATATAGATAGATAGATAGATAGATAGATATAGATATATATATATATATATATCTTGTTCTAATTTTCAATCTTTAATAAAATACTTTTTATTCATCCACTCAAGTACAAATACATTTTACTAATATAGTTTATATAGGTACTAATATAGTTTTTTCAAATATTAATTCATTAATTATATTTAAGTAATGAATAAATAGTAACAAACAGAAATAATAGTCCAACACCACATATGGAAAGAAAATAGAAAATTGCTTTCTATTTTGCCACTTATATTATTGTGATTCCTTTCATATGAATATACATATTTATATTAATTATTTAATAAAAAGTAACTAAAATAAAATTTTTCTTTGTTGACCTAAGTGGGGTTGACTTAAATTTTTTTATTTTATATTACTTGTTCCTTATTTTAAGTTATCATGGAATTGATTTTAAAATTTTTGTTTTATAGGTTCGGACCGTGGCTTGTTCATTCTTATTTTATGCACGTTATCATGAAGAAAAATGTCATTTTCATTCTTAACACACAATTAGTAGCTTCACACATGCACAATATTAAAACATTTTGACGCATTCTCAATGTTTTTAGACTAAAAATTCTATTAATATTTTTTCCCGTGTCCTTATAACTGATCAAATATACCACACACTATGAATTGTATACAGTTAAATATTTATCTGAATTAAAGTGTTGAATGTTTTAAAATAATTAACGAGATACCATGAGGTGGTTAAGGTATATTACTACTTTCGGAACTGTGAATTTTAAAAAAATTTGTATAATTATGTTTTTGATATTTAGGGTCACTTGAATTACAATATATTAGAATATATTGTTTTAAGAATTTTATTAAAGTGTAAAAACATTACTTAAATGCAAGATTTTTTAGCAAAAAATAGTGAAAGAATGACGTATTTTCAAAACATTCTTTTATGTAAAATGCCTCTATAAAAATAATATTAATTATATATATATATAGCGAAACCTTCTTTACAGAGCCGGAACGAGGGTTTTTGAAAAATTAAATCTATTTTCAGGGTTACTATCAATTGAAATAATAACTGGTGTTTTCAATTAAAAATTGCTCTACTCAGATATAGTAAAAAAAAATATGAATAAACCCACTTCTATATATATAAATTACGTATTTCAAAAAATCTGATTCTGCCTCTGAGCTATATATAGGCAAAATATTATTATAAAAATTTTTTCATAGAATGTTTCAGAAATACGTTATTCTTCATTTTTTTGCCAAAAAATTGCAGTTAACCCTTTCTCTATCGCATTATGATTTACTGCAGTTTCTTTCATGCAATATTTGTTTTGAATCACTACATAGAAAATTAAGGGATATACATAAACAAAATACTCAACTTTGAGAAATTTAATCCATTAGAGTTAATTAATTATTTAAAGATATTCAATTGCAAAACTAAGTATATGCACTGTTCACTTAAAATAAACAGTCAAATCTTTTTCTAAGGTCTTCATTAACATACAAAAAAATAAGACACTTATCTTTTGACATTAGGTATTTTTTGGAACAAAAATGACGATCTCTTTGTAATCCGCTGAGAATGCCATTAGCTGAAAATGCAATTTCTGCTATAAAACTATTCGCCTTTCCCGCTAAAATACTCATCATAGAACCCGTGTTGCCATATATTTTGGAAGAGGGTATTTCAAAGAATATTCCTGATAAGTATCGTAGGAGTATTCGAAAAATGGTTATTCTATGTAATTTTGAAGTGAGTGGTACTTATAAATACCGTCAGTAGATAAAGGGTTAAATATGTTTTTTATTTTAATATTATTCTTAAAATTTTTTATTTGTATATTGTAATTCAGGTGACACTAAAGATATAAAAAATATTAGTCATTTATACGTTTTCAAAAGCATGCTTCAAAACGTATTCTTGGATACCTTAGCTATGTATAATTCTTTAAACATCATTTTCTGTGCAAACAGATGAAGGAAAATATTGTATCAATTTTATACTCACAGGAAACGCAAGATTAACCCCTCGAGGGGCCATTTTGTTTACCCAAATACTTAAAAAAAGGTACATTTTTTATTGTTTGAAACTAAACGCCATACTAATTCTCGTCTTCACAAAAAAAAGGGGAAAAAATGCCAGATGAAAAGCCTTTCAGTGTTACAGACAAACCGCATCACACCTTTTCAAAATACTAGCCCTCAATAATACACCATAGGAATTAAAAATAAGCATACATCAAAGGAAATATCAGTGCCCGTACAGCATATGGGCAAACCAGGTATGGCCAACTTTTGCTAGCCCGTACGTTGTATGGGGAAATCTTTTAGCGGGTTAATCAGTTCTTTTATATAAAATGTTGATGTTAGTGTTGAAAAGCATTTCCATTCAAAAATACCGTCGTGATTTAAGAAGAAAAAAACACAATGTATTTTCTTTCAGTCTTGAAACCTAGAGCAAAAAATTTAAACCTCCCATTCAGTTTAGTAAGAAGTTATTTTTATTTTCTGCATTTCTTGATCTTTTGTAATCTCAAAAATTCGAATTTTTAAATTGACTTCAACCTTAAGAAGATTTAAAAACCGTTTTGATAAAATTGCTCACGGCCTAACCGATCTCTGCCTTTGGCACTTTTTTGACAGCCGTCACTTTTTCGAGATGTTTGTTTTAGGCACTGAGGCAGCATGATCCGGAAGTTAGCTCAACTTCCTATTGATGGGGGAACCCTATGCCCCCAAAGGATCAAAGATTGCATTCAAGCTTAAATCTCTTACGTATTCGGTGGGGTGCATGTTGTGTCATCAGATTCCAACGTTTCATGATTTACCCTGCTTACGATTTGACTAGTGTAGGGGTCGGCAAGGTTTCGGAGAGAACAGGCAAGTTGTAAGAGAAATAAGGTAACTAAGGTGTCAAAGCGCCATTTACACAGAGTCATTTTTACAAAGAGCCACATACGCGTGAGCAGTAGAGGAATTAATAAATATTTTTAAACATATGTAAATAAATTTTTACACAAAGAAACAATTTCCAGTCCTATCAAAACTAAGAACCCTTTAAGTGGCTTTTTCTTTCTGTGGCTCATGAAAGAACAGCCATTATCAAAATATCATAAAGTTGATACTCAATAATACTGTAAGAACTGTATTTTGAAGTTTCCTGTTTCCAGTGATAGTTAAAATAAATGACATAAAAAGGTCATTCCAGATCTTCTTCTTTAATCTAAAGCAGAAGTGGGCAGACTTTTCTACGGTACAGGCTACTTCTAATTTTTTTTAGGTGTTGCAGTTCACCCAGTGGCAGTGGCATACACAAGGAGGGGTGTCCACGGGTTCGGCCGCTCCCTTGATTTTAGTCCCATGTATATTGAACGTATAACTTAATTATTTGTTATTAATAATTTTTTTAATTAATTAATGCTGATTGTTTATTCAGTAATTTATTTTGTACTGTTTTTGGTTCCCGACAGTCTACAAAATATTAAAAAAAATGTTTGGCTGTGTATTGGGGTAAGATACTAGAATGGTAGACTTTCGACGCTCGACACCCTTGAAAAACTCTTGCGCGTGTCAATGCCCAGTGTCGCAGGAGTGGTAAGGTAGGAAAAGGTCTACAATATTTATTTTTAACGTAATATAATAAATACGGAACATATATTCTTACCTACAGAGAACTAAAATAAAAGAACTAACACTTTTAAAACTGCGTTTAAAGCAAAACGCAAGATACAAATAAAATAATTGCAAATGATGCATTTGTTATGAAACAATTCAAAATACATTAAAAAATAAAAGATATTTATCTAAAGTTAGTTTTCGTTGTTATAGTCAGTAGAAGACTTATTATAGTCTGCATACTTCAACCAATCTTGAATGTTTCTGCATGTAATTACTAACTTCTAAATTCTTCAGGCGGTCACTCCGAAATGTCTTTGCGGTCCACCTATCGATCGAGATCGACGTAATGCCCCCACCGGATCTAAAGTATGACAAAAACATATTCCGTGTTTTGCGTCACTTCTGATGGAGGTTCATGTGTTTTTAACTCGCATTCAAGAATGGTCCGTAACTCAAGTATGAAACTTTGCTGGAAATCATTTAGAGAAGTGAACTATCGTGGGAAGAATTTCTTCCAGTAAATTAGACTTTCACCAATTTAGAACTCCTTTTAATATTTTTGCTGATTCACACTGCACTTTCTCATTTGAAAACAATTTAATACTGGAATCTTAAGCCAGTCAAATGTTTAGCTGTAAACAAAAATGTAAAATAAATAATTTCTATAGATAATTTTATAGAGTGAAAAGAGAAAGGAAAACAATTAGTTTTTAGTAGATATAAATTGTACTTAAAAATTTATGCAGTTAGTTGTCTAACGAGCTGCAACAATCCTTTCAAAAACCCATTGTTTGTCGACCCTTAGATTGATTGATTGATTGAATATTAACATCGCACTATTCAGCTGCACGAGGGCCTTTGGCGACGGACCAAGTAATTTTGAACCATGGTCAAGTGCTATGGACGAAGTGCCTCTCTCCTAGCCGACCCTTGGAATAGTAGGCAAATTATCAGGTACAATGAAGGTCGTCTTAAGAATTCTTCAGGCCCTGGGCATCTAAGTCAAAGTAGGTCCACCTTACGACCCTTAAAAATAGACAGTACATAGCATATGTTCTCAAATACTTATACAGACAATAATCCGAAACAAATAAATATACATGAATTAAAATTGTACGACCGACTATACCAGCTTTTGACTGAATGAGTAATAATGAAGCATGGTGGTAGGCCTTGGCCTATACATGGACTGCTATCACCACATATAGCCAGTTGGTATGTCTTCCGAAATTCCCAGTTTTTGGGAGAATACAAAGTCTGACCGTTGACAGTATTCGAATCATGATCACATTAAGATATCCGACTACGTTCGGAACAGTGATTTTGCAAAGCGCATAAATGGATAATTTTCATGATATTTAGTGTCACTTAGAATAGAATATATGCATAAAATTGTTTTGACATTTTGACAAAAAAAAAATTATTTAGATATAATACTTTGGCAAAAAATTAACTTAGAATAATCTTTTTTCCAAATGTTCTCCTTTTGTGAAAAATGCTTCTATTATAATAATATTTTGCCTGTATATATCTCAAACCTCTCTACAGAGGCTCAACTAGAATTTTTGAAAAATATAACTTAGAAGTGGGTTTATTCAAATTTTACGACAACACAGGGAAGCAATTTTAAGAAAAAAACGCCAATAATTAGTTCAATTAGTGGTAACTCTGAAAATAATGTGAATTTTTCAGAAAATCTAGTTGAGTCTCTGTGGAGAGGTCTGAGCTGTATACAGGCAAATTATTATTATAATAGAACCATTTTTCACAAAAGGAGAACATTTGGAAGAAAGATTATTCTAAGTTAATTTTTTGCCAAAACATTATATTTAAATAAATTTTTTTGTCAAGATCTCCTTAAAACAATTTTATGCATGTATTCTAATCTGAGAGACACTAAATATCATGAAAATTATCCATTTATGAGCTTTTTTAAAATCACGGCTCCGAATGTAGTCGGATACCTTAAGGCTAAGTAGAAAACAAAACGAGGCTCCAATTGTGGCTGAGGCCCATGCTTTAAGATGTCTCTGAGTACAATGCAAGTTTTCTAGTTGCAATACAATAAATGAAATTTATTAACAATAAAAGAAATTTTTTTTCTATGTGATTTTCTTTAAAAATTTAATAGCATGAAAAAATTGTTTTCGTTAAAACTTTGCTAATTATTCAATTTTCTTTCCAATGTTCTATAATTTTAAAGTACAGGGGACTATAATAACATTTTAAAATAATTTTTGTTTAAGTTTAATTAGTTTTGATGTATAAATATTAGTTAGTTATTTTAGGAATTTAGCTGAAAATTTTTCATAAATATGAAAAGTGGTGATATATTTACTTTATGCCAAATATGTATCGAGAAATGTGATACAAATCCTGAAAATATTATTAAACATTTAAAATTTAAAAAAGAATACCTTACAGAGATGCTTAAAGTGTTTTTTTTAAAGAAAATTAATTTAATTTGACAATGTTTATGATAAATATTTTTTAGTTGCAAAAAGGCTGCTAATTCAAAGATATTTTTTTGTATTATTTCTAAAGCAATATAATATCAGTACAAGACAGCAACAAGTCGATGACTGTAGAATTTATCAATAACTTATCTGTCAATAACTACTTTGATCATTTTAAAGACAATATTGAAAGATGTAATAAAGTATAAGAAAGTGAAGGATTTTTCTTTCGCTTTTTAAAATAATTACAAATCATAAAAATACATTCTCACTTGATATTTTAATTTATTTCGTGTCTAATAACATGTGTATTGTGGTTGTAATAAGGCGAATATATATATTCTGAAACACAGTATTGAAGCACAGAAACAAATGAAGATGAAGCATAATGATGTACTGACAAAACATAATATTTTCTAAACACTTAAGGTTTATTCGAGATTTTATTGAGTTACGAGCTTGCAAACTCTGCAAATCTTTTCTAAACTTATCTTTAATTGCGAGCGTTGCTGAAAATAGAAAAATGAACAATTTTTGCTAAAACTGTTAAACTTTCTCATAAATCCATTTATTTTGAAGTAAATTTACCCCGAATGAGGTATATTGAATCAGTAATGTATTCTTAGGGGCATAAAGTGCTACTTAAATCTCCGTCAATTGCATTTTTACCAAATTTACTCAGGCTGTACTAATCGTGAACAAATTGGATCATGTTAAGAAAATGAATGGATTTATACTTAAGCTTAGGTAAATTATAAAGTTAATAAAATTTAATGGTTGAAAAAGGTATTATGAAAAAGAAAATACATTAGAGCTGCATAAAACTGCTTTTATACAATTTAGATTTACAGCTAGGAAATTATTTGCAAATTTTGGAAGTGTATTATACTGCAAAATCTCAAAATTGAGTGTAAGTGTTAAGTTTTGTTATTCAGATATACACAGTAGTGCCAAAAGCCACAGGATATCTCCTGGTCTCATGCAACCTATAAAGTACAGTAACTCGGTGGGTCACTGACACAAGTAGTTGTTGGAAGCCATCTGAAGAAATATCTGCTAAAGTGTTGGCTGTACAATATTTTATGCACCAGCTAATCTTTCGATCATACCCTGTATGTGTTCGAGGAATTCTTGTCTGGTAATCAAGGTGGTCAAACAATTCGCTCAAATTGTCCAGTCATGAATAAAATTGCTCTGGGATATATAAGGTATGTTCAAATGAAGTGATTCGAGGTCTATATCCATGAAGTGCGTTAGGTCTGAAATGAGACAGATACATAGATAGAAACCACAATATTTAATGAGTGAAAAACATACAAAGTTTGTTAAAAGAAATCCCCCAGGGAGTTTAGGCAAGTGTTTCATTGCTAAGAAAGGTTACGAATTCCGTCTGCGAAGAAAGATGTCGTTTGATCATGGAACCAGTTCAGAACCGCAACCTTTGCGCCATCGTCGGAGTAATGGCGTAAAGGCCCGTTAGGCCGTCAACATTACCTTTCTGGCTCATTGCTGAGCTTTTAATTTTTAGGGGCTATGTGAGTTTGTATGTTTCCATTGCATGCTGATGGACTTTCGGCTGGAAGTGGTAAGACCAGGTTTAATTCTCGGCCACTATGTGCTGCACAAAGTCGTCAACGTCATTCCTGTAGCGTAACAGATGTAAACTCAGGCCCATTCCGGCTTACACCTTTCCAGTCTTTTAAACTTCATTACAGCTTGCTGATTCGTTTTGGACGGCATTGCATCTATATCAGCCATTTTTAAATGAATGCCATGTCCTTACGAATGTAGTTATCATAAATTTGTTTGAGCACGCGTGTTTGTAGTATATGCCCCTTTACTATCGCGTTTGTCTCACGAAAGTACATTGAAAATTGTTCGCATGCGAAGCTTCCAATCACTTTCATTTGAATACGCCTTATATATATATATATATATATATATATATATATATATATATATATATATATATATATATATATATATATATATATATATATATATATATATATATATATATATTTTTTTGTTTGTATTGCGTTTTGTTACGTCTGTATTCTTCATTTTATGCCTGTGCATGGCAAACGTGCGATGCTTTCTTCATATTTTTGCTTGCTCCTCTAATTTTTTTGAGCAATGTATATAAATATTTATTTTTAACAGGGGACGTGATGTCATTCGAACAAAAGATTAAATGAAAAATAAGAATTAAGACCTTACATTATCTAAGAGTGATATCAGAAGCACTTGCTCATAAAGACTGCTTATCATAGAAAGCCACGGCAAAAACACGCGTTAAACAGATTCGTGTGTTACTGAACAGCGTATAAACGCGCTCCGATTACAATGCTACTCAATAGCATTTTAAAATTACTTCTGTTTTCTTTTAATTAAATGCAGATTATATTTTTCGTTTTTGTTTAAAAGTTTTGATATATACTTCAAAACGAAAGGGAAGAAAGTGATACGTCAACTTAGATGTCATCCTCATTATCTCTAAATTGTCATATCCCTTAGACCTGGGATGAAATTATTTCATTTAAATCAACCAGTCAGTCAAATATGATCTTCAAATTGCTGAAAAATGTTTTCTTTTCATAGTACAAAGTAATTTCATTTAATTTGTGAGAAGGAGAACTTAATTTCACTCTCTAAAAAATTTTAATCAATAATAATGTTGTGTTACTGATATAAATAAACTACTACTACTATTAATAATAATAATAATATATTTTTTTAAGTATAATTGTACTGCAAAATTGAAATTTGCTTTTTTTTTCTATCGCAGAATCTACGTTTTTATCTTAGTTTAATACTTTTTAATACCTTTAAAGTAATCACAAAAAATTGAAGAATATAGTCATTGTAACTTTATAGCTAACGTAATTTATATTGAGAAACTTAACTGATTTATCATTAGAAAAGGCACACATATTTTGCTGGACTTGCTAAACTCAAAGTTGTAGACTATTGAGAATAGCACTTACCTGATGAATTACAAGTATTTTCCCAATCATTCTCTACACTTTTGGATCATATGAACTATTTTCGATTAGCAGTGCTGCTACCATACTATGCTAAAGTGCGTTTATTTTTCTTAGCAGCATCAGAGTTTAATTTATATCTAACACGCCTCTACTTAAAATAATCATACCCCTCACAGAAGTAATAATAATTATGTTTTCAGAACATTTTTGGAAATACAAGATATTTTGGAAGCTATTTAAATGTCAGGTTCCCCTTTCTTTTATATAACAGAGTTGCCTTTCTTACCATTTTTCACACGCTTTTAATTTCTTCCTTTCTCAAATTATTTTCCAAGATCTTAATTAATAGCTTTTTTCATTTGGCAACATTACAGTTACTAGACATTTATTTAATTACTGACAGTAATGCACAATCGACACTCTATACCTTCTACATTTCTATGCCGAGTCGCTACCCTGTAATACTGTGCTCTTCATCCTTTTCCCCATCCGAAGAGAGGGGAAAAAAGTTTCCAAACTGCTTCCAGATCTTTTTGGAAAGCGGGGTCCCCTTGCAAGCTAACTTTCCCTTTAAGCTCTGCAACGGAACGGGGGTGAGAGAAAGCGGGAGGGGTGAAAGTGCAGCCTTCGAACACTATCTATTGATTCGTTAATCATACTGTTCCTGCTAATGCTCTTAGGGTCCAGTCTTTTCCTCCCTTCCCCCTCTTTTCTGACCTCCCCCAAACGAAATCGTAGGGGCAGGGGAGTGAGTGTGAGAGAGCTCGAAGACTGGGTTAGTAGGAGGAGGGGGAGGGGAGGATGAGGATCGAGATTTACATTTAATGAGGATTTGAGGTGTTCAGGCCTCAAAGGAAGGCAAACACCGAAATCCATCCGCTTTCAAACTGCCACTCACAGCACGTTCGACTTATCCGACTGCTCGGGCATAAAATGATTGGCATATTCTTCAGTGAATTACAATAGACAGATTGATTGCGAGGATTCGAATTTTTTTTTTTGCAAACATCTGAATTTGTGCATAAATCCTCCCTCACGTCCTTTAAAGAAATAGAATTGGGGCAATATTTTTTTTTCTAAGAGTTTGACTGGTATATTTTCTAGAAAGATAAGGAAAAAAAATTTTTTTTGTGTTATTTTCGGTGAACCAAAAAAGTCTTGCTCTGATTATAAATATTTATTGTGCTCAAGTTATTATATTTAGGCATATGTTTTTTCGGCTTATAACACATATTATGGTGAATTTTTTTATAAGACCATTTACCTTAGTAAATTTCAAAATGTGTCCGTTTGGTTGCTCGGAGGTGTTGCTTTCGACACTTGACCATGGTTCATCGCCAAAACTCTCAAGGAGCTGAATAGTGCGACGTTAATATTCACTAACTCATTCCTTCTCTCCACCACTGGTGGTTAAAATATGTTAGATCCGATACAAGGCTTACAAATTCAAAATATGCTAATGGCCGTGATAACGTACTGGTTATGATCTCAAACTCGTGGTTGGAGTGTCGTGGGTTCGAGTCCTGGTGCTACTGAAGACCCTCCGTGTAGAGAGGGCCGCTGCACTTAAAACCTGCCGAAGCTCAATGTCTTCCTGTTAATGTGGTTGTTAGGAGAAGGGGGTGCCGATTTAGGTGTCCTTGTCTTTGAGGTTGAAAATTACGAGGTCCATCACCAATATCTTTCACGTTGCTTTATAGCGCAACGCTAATATTACCCTCTCCCTATGTCGCTGAAAACATTCTATGAAATTTATAAATTAGATGCGCATTAAGAAATGCATGACTAAAATATGTATTTTTTAATACATATTGCATGGAACACTATATGCATTGCAATTGATTTATCTCTAGAAATGTAGCCATATCTATTAATAGCTTCTGTAATGCGGTACTTCTAAATAAAGAAATGTACAGCATACACTCCAAATGCCAGTTACAATTAATAAGACCACTAGAAAAAAGAACTCTGCGTTCTTTCTTATTTTTTTCCAGAGAACTCCTCCCACAATTCCATTCGAAGTCCATTGGAAGTTAATTTAATTTATAACCCAGCACAAAGGTATCCAAGTGGGCCAAAAGTAACGAATAGCAGCAGCCCAATCTGTGTTACGACGTACTTATCTGGAATGTAAGTCCATACATCTTCATAACTTCTTGAAGAAGAGGATGACCATTAGGTTTAATGTTCTGCCTAAGACACAATTTGTTAGTTTGAACATTTATTGGTCTAGATACGGTAGTCTTGGTTTGATAAAATTAAGCTTTGAGTTTAGAAGTAATGGATATTGCTAATGCTCAACTTTAACTTAGTAGAAGAAGATTCAGATTAATCATTTATCACAAGAAATTGGTGGGGGATTGAGGTTTTGATTCTGTTCAAGATCACATTCAAACGTGAGTGAAATGAAATAGCTGGAAATGTTCAATCGTAGATGTATGGTGTGATTAAATCATTTAAATGGAGTCTACAGCAATCGGTGCATTATTCACAATTAATGATTGTTAAAATGTGATTTACCAATTCAGTGATATTAGTTTTAGTCAGCAGCATAAATTGTTAGAATGGTTAAATGTGTGCAATGTTGCATATCATTTAAATAATGAACATTCTCTTAACTCTATTAAAATGATATTCTTTGAATTCATCTACTACAATTCGTACATCATGCATAACTAATGAATTTAAAATATGATTTATAAAATATATTAGCTTTGTTCAACAGCGTAAATTAATTAAAAATACTTAAATTACTTGAATACTTGAAATTGTTTTGTGTCAAGGGCCGCATTGTGAAAGTGGAGGAAACCGCAGGACCTCACGTTTTTAAAATAATTGCTTTCATTAGTTAACTTTGCATATCAGGATTGTACCATAACACACACACACACACACACACACACACACACACACACACAAGTAACATATAAAAAAATTAAGTCAGTTCCTACTTAGGTCAACAAAGAAAAATTTTATTTTAGTTACTTTTTAATAAATAATTACAATTAATATAAATATGTATATACATATGACGGAATTACAACATTAAGAGGCAATTCATTTTTACTAATTATCATTAAAGTTTCGTATTGCCATCCAAAACAATCGTTTATGTAAAATTTCAGTTCAACCGAATGCTTTAAAACGTGACCAAGTCGTTAAAAATGAAGCAAACGTGGCTGTATCTGTAATTCTTTGAATAATTAAATTTAATCAATTAATTCTTATTGATTATAATTAAATTACCGTATTGTCATCTAAAATAATCGTTCATATAAAATTTCAGCTCAATTGAGTGCTTTAAAACTAATTTTATTAACGATTGAAAATTTGAACAAGAGATATATAGGAAGATTGTGAACTAAAATAGTAGGAATTGAAAAATCAACAAAATCAAGTTAAATAAAATATTAGCAGTTTAATTTAATTTATTTATTGTACTGATTTTATATCTATAAACTACAAGCACGTTTAATTTTAGAATAAGTTTAATGAGACAAACGTACTCTATCCCAGCCGTTGTCATGATGATACCACTATTTGCCCTTCCCTTACCTACAAAAATTACCATTATTACGTTAACTAATTTTAATATTTAGCAAAGCATAACTGGTTTAAATATGACTAAAATTTTAAGATGGAGTCACGTTACCCGAAAAAGAAACATAATAGCATTAGAAAACAATTAAAGAATATGAACAATTTTTAAAGCGAAGCCCGATGTTGTTGAAAATTTTTGTGAGAAGGAAACAGAGAGGGTAAAAAAAATGCATGAAAGGAATTTTATATGAGAAAATTAGGAACTTGAATCAGAAAGTTACGCCTCTTGCTGGTATACCATCCATTTTCATTGATCTCTCCAGACACAATGACCGCCGGAAGTAGGGTAAGAGGAGTGTGGGATGACAGGAAGTCACCGTATTCCTGATATTCCCTGCTTCGGTTGACATCAATCGTTGCGCAAACTTTACTATATAAAAAAGATCTCCAACTGACTCATGATCGAGCAACTCATGTAATATAAAAGGAAATTTGGGAGGAATACTCTATGTATACTATCAATACTGTTTGAAAATCAGATTTTCGAATAAAACCATTTAATGAAAGAAAATTAAAAAACTAGAAACTGTAATAAAAATGAAATGAAAAAAAAGTAAAGAGAAAAAAAGTTAAATAAAACTGTTGTATATTAATTGATACCATTGAACTTTTTTTTTAAATAATTAAATTAAAATATCATGTTTCATCGGAGTAAGTGGTGTATCATATATGATCACTATATTTATTAATACTTTATTCTCCAATCTTTATATTTATTATTTTGTTATTTTTGGTTATTTTACTTTTGCGAAATTTATTATTTTTAATAATAGAAATGAAGCCTAGGGGCTGAGTAGCTAGTGGATCGCGCTTCCACACTACAGGTCCAAGGTTCAAACCCTGGACAGGGCGAGGTTAACTCAGCCTTTAATACCTTCAGTGGGTCAATAAATGAGTACCAAGCTTGCTTGGGAACTGAACACTGGTGGTTTCACATCAGACTGACCACCTGACCGGAACATCTGCTCATGCACCTCAAGGCTTTAAGGTCGCATATACTGAGTTGAGCACAGTCACGCCATTGAGTTAATAATAGAAATAATCGAAGTTGCTATGATTTTAAATAATTTACTAATTAAATGTAAATTTTTAAAAATCATAATGATTATTTTTGATATTTATTCACAGTTTTCATTTGGCCATGTATATTTTCTTATCTGTTAAATAAGAAGAATTTCAACATTTTTATAATAAATAAGTGAATTTAACAAACATAAAAATGCGTAATTTGTTACTGAAAAGTATTGAGTCGTTTATATAGAGTGATAAAATGTCTTGTGATCTACTGTAAACAGTACGAAACAATTATTACATTTAGGATAAAGAGAAATTTTATCAGTATTTAAAATGAAATGATACTTTTTCAATGGGAATAGAGTAATACCCCAATTTTACGCGATAGGTGGGACTGAGTAATAACCGCGTAAATTGGTGTATAATTTCGCATAAAAATGCATATACCGTAAAATCCGGCGTATAACGCGCACTTTTAGGTATGTTCGCCGTATAACACGCACACCCTTTTTTACGAAGGAACCTGAAATGTACCTGTGCAATACTTATATGTTTTGAAGTCATTTTCTCGAAGTATTATCCTAGACTTTAAAAAAATAATAAAATACAGTATACTTCTCGAAAACCCCTTTAAATTCTTTAAGTCAGTGTTTCTCAAAGTGTGGGGCGTGCCCCCCTGGGGGGTGCGAGCATATCGAAAATTCCTATCGAAAATTCAGATTTTTTTAAAAAAAAAATAACCGGAAAGAGAAGTAAAAACAAAATGCTTTCTTCCATAATGAAAAAAAATACACATTAATACTGATATAATTTATGTTTATCATCGGGCGTTTTTTCGTCATCAAATAGCTATCTTTGATCCCAAAACCAAATTAAAGAAAAAATATTTTGTTTAATTTACTGCATTTCCTCAATGAGAGATTTCTTTATTACGTTTTAACATAAAATATTACTCGTTAAAAGAAAAAAATGAAGCTCAGACTCTGAGAAAAGTTCTAAGATAAACAATTCATCACTGTAATTATTATTGAAATACTATACATTAGTTGTAGAAAAAAAAAGGAAGACATGATTCACTTTTCACATGATTCACTTTTCAGCCAGGCTGCATAATACATTTGCTAATCATTTGATTGAACTTCAAACTTATGGTATGGTTAGTTCTACATTAGTTTCATCCCATCTTTTATGCGTTTGCTTTTCGCTTAGGGAAATTGCAAATAATAAAGAGTTTTCGATATTTGAAAAAGAATTGATTGATTTAACATTTCTGTAATATTAGTGAAAAGTGTCTCTGATTCACTTCAGCCGGTATATGTTTAATGTATCAGTACAGAAGAAGGTATTTTATAAATATTTTCTTATTACTAAATTAAGAACAAGTTCAATAATTATTAGGGACTTTCATGGGCTTGTTTTGTAGAGGAAAGTTTTTCAAAGGAAGGTTTAATATCAGAAATTGACACTTTGAGTTATTTTTCTATATTTAGCTGAGATCTATATTTTGTCTTCAAAGCAACCTAAGCAGAAAATCCAGTTTAACAAAGGTAGGATGTTGAAAATGGTAATAGTAAACGAAGTGCTTTTGTTTTGAGTACAGAGAATTCATCATCCACCTCTATTCAAAATTCAAAGAGCGATTTATTACAAAATTGCTTTTTAATTTTTCACTGGATGTGAAATCTATGAAGATTTCTTCTTTCGGAAGTTGAGAGTCCTTCTGGAGTATCTTGAAATAGATCCCTAATCCACTCGTAACTTGCTACCAAAATGTCCTCATCCAGAAAATAATATTTAAAATTCTTTGCCAACATAGCTAAATGATTTTACATGTTTTAAAAACAACTTTCACATGTTGTTCTTCAGATTTGTAAGTTTTAACAAGGGGCTTTTTCCACATCATTTACTTCAGAAGTGGTAAATCCAAAATTTAAGTATTTTTGAGAATATCGCCTTGATTTAATTTTCAGAACCATGCTCGTCTTTGTACTTGTTGATTCTTTATCATCGAATGTTTGCTTACGACTTAAAAATGCATGTATGATTATGTTTTAATCTACTGCCGTAAATACTTAATTACCGTGAATTACAATTAACGTGTAAATTAAAAAAATGTACATTCAAGCTAGATTTGGTAGCTATAGGAGTATCGAGTCGACCAAAACTGACTGGAATTGTACGAGGAAAAGCATTTTTACATGTTTTGCGCAGACGTCCGATAGGTTGCCCAGACTCACGCAAACGTACCCTATAATGCCAGATATGATGGATATGATAGAGAGCAACATAGACTAGACTATTTTTCTAATGACATTTGTACTTTTGAGAAATGAATGCTGAAAAAAATAAATCTTTAATTAAATATATCATTTTGCGATCTGTTCCAATTTAAAAATTCGAGAAAGAAAAATAACATAATAATAAGTAAGTAATATATATTTTAAGTATTTTTTTTTTTCTTAAAGTATATATTACTTCAAAGTTACATATACAAAATCTACACTGCTGGACAATTGCTAAGGACGGATAACACTATCATCCATAGCAACCAGAAAATGAAAGGAAGCAAAATGTAGAAAAATTAGAATAAGTGCGGGATATTAGTAAGAAGAAGTATGAGTATATGCAAATTTTTTCCACGTCTGTTCATCACGTGATAGCGTTCATAAGAGCTTTAAAGGTTTTGACGCGTGTGGACAGTTGTTGTTTCAAGTCAAGTTTTACAGGAAAGATTTAATAGAACTTAAAATTTTTGGCATGTCTTCCCGACATCCCATAGATGATTTTATGCGTGGCCGAATTATTGGAAAGATCGAAGAAGGGCGAAAAATAACAGATGTTGCCAGGGGGTTCGACATCGCTCACAGCGTTGTTTCACGGCTGTGGAAGTCATTTAAAACTACTGGAATGAGTAGTAGACGGCACGGGGAGGTCGTGTTAGAAGTACGACGCCTGCAGAAGACAGATATATTGTCCTATCAGCAAAAAGGAACAGGCGCACCACAGCTCAGCAGGTGGCAAATCAGTTTCTTGCTGCCTCAGGAAAGCAGATCTCCCGAAAACTGTTGCCAGACGTTTGAGGGGAGGAGGACTATACGCACGCAGACCTGTTGTGTGTGTCCCATTGACCAGACAGCACCGTACTGCCCGTTTGCAATGGTGTCGTGAGCATCACAATTGGACTGAACAGGACTGGGCATGCGTACTATTCTCAGATGAGAGTGGGTTCAGTCTGTCATCGGATTGTAGACGCCCACTGATCTGGCGCGAGAGTGGTACTGCTTATCGTCCAGAAAATATCCAGGAAAAGGACCGATATCCGAAATGCAGTATCATGGTATGGGCCGGCATCATGATCAATGGCCGCACGCGCCTACATGTGGTTGCGAATGGGACTATGATGGGCCAACGATACATTGATGAAGTTCTACTTCTTCATGTTCGTGTTTTCCGTGGTGCTGTCGGTGATAAATTTGTTTTTATGGACGACAACGCAACATGTCATCGAACACTCGCTGCTCAGGATTGTCTAGACAGCGAGGGTATTCAACGTCTCGTACGGCCAGCGCGTTCTTCAGATCTAAACCCCATTGAAAATGTGTGGGATGCTTTGGGAGACAAGTTGCTGGTCGAAACTATCCTCCGACAAACAAGAACACCCTCATCCGTGCACTCACAGAGGAATGGGATAAATTGCCTCAACGGCTGCTGGATAATGTTGTGCAAAGTATGGTACGACGTGTGGAATGTTGCATCACACTCCACGGTGGACATATCCCGTACTGATACCTTTCTTTAAGGTGCCTGCTGACTTTTAGATGCATTGTTCCATTTCTCCGTACGCAGATCAAATGAACATTTTTTCTTTCAGATGTTTCACAGCTTTTGTACTTTCGAGAACAATAAATATTCTTTATTCTAATGTCTGAACAGTGTGGCAACTGTATTTTATCCTACTAGGCCTCATGTCTCGCTTAATGTTATGCTACATAGCAGTTTGTGATCCGTCCTTAGCAATTGTCCAGCAGTGTACTATACTTATCGTATTAACTTGTACGGTTTTTAATTAAGATCGTATTGTAACTTTAGCGTCTCTCTCTCAAAGTGCATTTTTATTGCAGTAAATACATTATTGTTGTACAGGGGAGGCGTGACAAAAATTATGATTGAAAAATGGGTCGCCAGTATTGAAAGTTTGAGTAACACTGCTTTAAGTACATCATTTCTTTCAAATAAACAGTATTCCGATCTAGATAGAAGTATGATTTTTTTATGCTCATCTCTTTTTATTTTTGATATGATTTTTATACCCGAGACGTATAACGCTCACCCGTAAATTTCGATCTTATTTTTTGAGCTCAATGTGCGCGTTATACGCCAGATTTTACGGTAAATTATTTTTCGGTGGGGTCTGAAATGAAAGAAAATAATAACTAAAAATAAATGTTTAGTCAAATCTTTTAGATAGCAAAAATACAAAATACTGGCCTCTTTTGAGCGGCCTGATCATGGACCCTTGAAATAAGAAATTCAGTTATTTAAAAACAATGCACTAAAAGTTTAGTGGGAAATTCTATCAATCAAACAATCAAATCTATCAATTTTACAATCAATTTCCTTTTTTTTTTTATAGTAGAATGTAAACAAGAGGCTTGGTCATGTATCAGAGAAAATCGAAACTACCTCATAACTTAGTAAAAAACACATACTCGTACATATTTTTGTGTGTGTGTTTGATAGAAAGGTTAACATAATAATATAATAAAAGCTGAAAAAATAAGTTTTAATATTTTGATCAATTTAGCTTTTTCCAATATTGCTTTGATCTTTGAGAGTCTCCCCCCCTCCTTATCCTCCCGCGTAAAATACCTATCCTATGTATGTGGCCCAATGGGAAAAAGGTCGAGTACCCCTGATCAAGGGTGATTACTAGAAGAGTACTCCTTAGAATGGTTACACGGCCTATACAAGGATGATGCAGCGAAACAACATTTACATTCAAACTTGTCTCATCAACTGAACATTTCGTTTCCTCGATAACCGTTTCTTCACGTGCGTTTCATTTGCTCGATAACTGTACTTATATATAAGACTTAAAATATCTGTAGACTTTTAAAATATCTATAGTTAGCAGCTTAAAATACTGTTATCAAATCATTACACACTCCAGTTAATTGCAAATTTTAAAATAGTGACTAACATATGTTTGACAATTTTTTTGATTCCTGATTCGAAAAATTTATTTTTGGACTTTATACAGATAAAATATACTGCGTCATTTACATTCTGTTGCCTAGGGAATGTTTTCATTGTTTACAAGCAATGTAAAGCGTTAGAAAATATGAGTTTGGATATAAGTTTCACAATGAATTTCTGCATCAGGATCTCTATTCATTGGCTCCGATTAATCAATATTTTGCCGACAAATTGCCATGCTTCACAAATTTTCAAAAATAAAATTTTCTACAAAACCATACGTAGAATAAAGCTCACACTTCTCTCAAGAAAGAGAGCAAACGCGCGGTGAAAACTCTTAACATATATCCTGCGTTGTGGAGTGGAAGGAGATAAGAAAGGAATTTCCTGTTCTAGTCAAAACTCACTCAACAGGTTACACTCCTGACTAATTTGCAAATGCACTTGAATAATAATAATAATAATAAATAAAAATATTGAACTGCACCCTTTCTCATCGAAATTTGCTGCTTACAAGAAATATTTTTCTGTTCCGGACAAAAAAGATACGTCATTTGAAAAAAAAAAATTCTAATTTAAATTAATGAAATAGCTTTTCCGGTTGTTGAAATAATTCATTAATTTGAGGTTAATATTATTCATTTAATAGTTTTTTTTGTCTTCATTTTGATTGGAAGAAAAAAAAATTCGTTAAATTTTTTGTGTGTGCAAAATTTGTAAAATAAATGTTGGTTAAATGGGGTGTGACTGTATATATGTATTTTTTCTTCTTTTACCTTTATGTTTTATTATTAATTTTACTTTTGTATTATGTATATTTCAGACTGACCACTTGATCGGGACATCTGCTTAAGCACCTCAGTGCCCAATGGTCACGTACGCTGAGATGGGCTTATTAGGCATTGGCTCTTAATGGACAGTTGAGGCTATGAGTTTAGTTTAATTATGTATTTTTATATATTGGGAATTTACCCTTCATTTGTTTTATGAAAATTTGCCATACTCCTGTAAAAAATTTAAATTAAGATTTTGTTCAACAAAAATTGAAGCGGAGATGATTGTTTCCCGAGGGACCAATTTGTAGCTCTATAACCCTTTCAGGTGAGCTCGATTCCCTTGGGTATTCGCCTAATAGTCCTCGTACTGTTTTAGAGCTGGACTTTAATAAAAACTCACCGACTTGAGTTTCACATTACGCTGCGAATAGAAGTTTTGATTCTAAAAGAAACTAGCAGTACGTTTTCGAACATTTTATTTAGTATTAAAACATTCCAATAGTCGTATATCCAAAAATCTGCATAACCAATGCGCTTTTGCTATTTAAAAAATTACCAGTACTTAATTTGATTACACTCATACTCGCCCCGAACATTTTCAATCTCCTCTGTGAACTCTAAACAGGCATTAAAAAAATAGCATCCTGTGGACGCGAGAGCTCTTAACAACCTACACTAATGAATAGCTATTCCTCCCATGCGGTCGGAAAATTAGAGACCCTACTGCCTTAGAGGCCATTAGAGACACGTGACTATTGGTCTCGGTGGCTTTTCTAGAGCCTTCCTCACGGAAGTCAGTTTAGGGTGACACACACCGAAGGAAGCTGATTCATTTATGTGCCTCCCCATGGTTTTAGAATAGTATCCCCACCATTCAGGGATAATTCGGTTACTCTAGAAGGATGAGGCTTATTTTGTATGTAAAAGTACCTGGAGCTGAACGAATGAGTTTTTATATAAGTCTATATGTTCAGTTGTGGGGAAATTTTTACCGAAATGATTTCCTTATGATTTTATTTTTCAGTTTTTGAATTATTCACTGAAATTTATGGGTTTTGTTCCGTTCCATGCATGTGAGAGAGTGAAATATTGATTTTTGAATTAATATTTCCAAATATTTTAATAAAGGGTTGGGGGAGGAAGCGAAGAAATTACTGTCATACTCTAGAACATTTTGTTTATTCTTGATTGACCATGAAGTTTTTCTTGAGCATTCCATGAAGGATGTCAAATGAAAACGCTTTCACAGATTTTAAAGTATCTGACGACGTTCGGAATCATGGTTTTGTATAAACGTAAAAATGAATACTTTTTTTTAAAGTTTAATGTCACTTGAATTAGAATATACATATAAAATTACTTTAAGTTATTACAAGATAACTTGTTTGGTAAAAAATGAAGAAAAAGGTAACATGTTTTAAAATTATTCACTTTTTATGAAAAATGCTTCTATAATAATAGCCCTTTGCCTATATATAACAATGACTTCTATACTGGGGTTGAATTAGGGTTCTGAAGAACCAAATTATTTTCAGAGTTACGATTAGTTGGAATACTAATAGGTACTTTCTGTTAAATCTGGAGTTAAATTTAATTTGCTATACATCGTCACGCTTAACTATTTGTGCACATTCATTCATAGCTTCTCCATAATCATAAATGTTAATTTGTCCAAATTGAGATTTTTCTCCATTCTGTTGTAAATATGTAGTTACTTTTATTAACTATACCATTTGTATAAAAAAAAATTATTGCAGTATCACGCGCGCGCAAAATTTTTTTATATAGAGAGAAAGAAAAGAAGTTCTCTCGCTAAAATAAAAATGATATTTTAATTGTACGAAAAACCGTAAATACTGAAAAATATTATTACATTGGAAAATTGAAATAGTTGATACATTACACAACCTTAATGCGAATTTTGATTTTGATTAATTAATTATTTAGATTAAAAAAAACTTTTTGAATCTATTAAAAATTCAAACAAATTATTGTTTATTTTACTCAATTGAGCAACCTTCAATTTAATATTTTTAGAAATGAAATAAAAATCTTGAATTTCTTAAGCTGAAACTTATGTTTCATCTCAAATGTATTATATCTCAAATGGTTTGAAATTCTTTTTTCGTATAATTAAGGGAACTTTTAAAGTGAACATTTTTCAAATTCAAAGAAATATTTTATTTTTAATATCTTTTCCTATAATTATTTTTTTAAGGAGATTATTTCACACAACAGTTTTCTTACCTCTGCAGTTTTAAAAAGGACTAAGTTTATGGAACATTTTTAAGAATCAGACGGATGTACCACCACCAATTCTTTTACCTTTCATTTATTGTATTATTATTTCAAAACCAACATTCTTAAAGATTTTGAGTTTTTTTTTAAAATTTAAATGTTGTGTAACACGGGAAAAACTTTTAAATGATGAAAATTCATGTACATTTTAAAACCTAAATTTTTCTTGAATAACTTCTTTGTCACAAAATCTCTCGTAAAAATATGTATTTATAATAGTGTCAAGTTTCAAAATTATGAAGTGGGTAGAATTTTCAAAAATGTTCCTTTTGGGTTGCGATTTGCACTTTTGAGAAATTGCAGTTTAAAGTAAAACCCCTTTAAGCTTTAAGTAATGCCCATAAATATCATAGTTTGAATTGCTAAAATATTTGTTTTTTATTCAGAGCAAGAAATAATGAAAGCTTATTTTCGAAAAAAATTGAAAATCAATGTTTTTACCATTTTTTATGAAGTGGACATGTTAAGATTTTTTAAATAATATTTGATTTAAAGATTTTTACATTCTTTTCTTTTTGCTTGTAGTCTGTGTATTTATATTACTTAAAACAGTTTTTAAGCTCAAAATATTACAAAATGCCAACCATTTAATTTATTATAGGAAAATTAAAAACTTTTTGAAGGAATTTTTTAAAATGCTACTCCTTCTACAACGATTGACGTGCACATATGAAATTCGATTCATACAAATACGTCAAACTATAGATAACAAAAGTTGATATGGGCTTTCTGCCAACATGATTCATATTCATAAAATATATTTTCTTAGGAATGTTTATTGAAAATTCCTTAAAAAATGTATAACTTTTAGATTCAATAAGTTTTGCTTTGATTCAGAAATGCATACAAATTTCTGTTACATGTACTAACAAAAATTGGCAGAAAAACATTACAGCATTTAGCATAGTAAAAAAAGAATTAGCATTTGATGAAAGAAGATAAAATAGTTATTTTACTTTTCGAAAAATAAATAAGTTTAAAGTTTTTGCTTGCCATTGGGATAGAAACAAAAACAGACATAAAAATTATCATAACTCTGAGTTTTGTTTAACTGAAACAAAATTCGATACATTTTTAACAAAATTTGAGCTTTAAAATTTTGTAGAATTTGAGATTGTAGAAAATTACATATAAAGAATAATTCAAGCTTAACACATTTTATTTGAATTTTTGATTGAGTTTTGTCAAGTGATTCGTAATTTCTCTCCTTAAAATACAGTGAAAATTGTTTAACACGAAACTAGGGGACTCAAATATTTTTCTGTGTTAAAAGAATTTCGTGTTAAGCAATATTGCAAAAATAAATAAATAAATAAATTCAACAAAATTAAGTTTGTTAGAGTACATTTTGATTTCATAGATATGTACATATGAATGCATTAAATAAAAATATCAATGAAAAAAGAAGGCACATTTTCAAGTTTTTTTTAATACAAAACATTTCTTGAGTTTATTGTAAATAATGGGACATTTTTCATCAAACTTCTTTTTCATGTTTTTTTAACATCAAATTGTTGTCAAATGACTCGCTGTCGTTCATTTTCTTATTCATTTCACCATTGGAATGTTCGTCTACATAATTGTGCATACTTTTTACGATCCACATTTCACATGATGGGGGAACAGGAGCTGCACAATTCATTTTCTTTTCGTCGTCGGAATCTGCATTAATTATATTTTTGAGCTTTGAACAGACTCTTAAGTCTCTTTGCTTTCCATAATTGGGGCTATGCACACATTATCAACATCAACTGCAATGAACTTTTCCGATAATACACTTTTCCGATAATACAGTAGGACATTCCAATAATACAGTCCAAGGTGGTGTTTTCCGTATTTCGTTCATTCCCAGGCGAGAAATCTTTTCGTGCTAAGTGATTTTTCTTTCGTTTTAAGAGAAAACACAAGTAATATAAAAAAAATTAAGTCAATTCCTACTTAGATCAACGAAGAAAATTTTATTTTAGCTACTTTTTATTAAATAGTTACAATTAATATAAATATGTATATACATATGACAGAATCACAACATTAAGTGGTAATTAATTTTTATTAATTATCATTAATATATCGTATTGTCATCCAAAGCAATCGTGTATATAAAATTTCAGTTCAACGGAATGCTTTGAAACGTGAGAAAAAAACCTTTTCAAGTTTTGAGGCAAGTCGCCAAAATGTTTGCTAAGTAGCCAACGTGGATGTATTTGTAATTCTTTAAATAATTAGTTTTAATTAATTTTTATTAGTTATAATGAAATCATTGTATTGTAATCCAAAATAATCATGTATATAAAATTTCAGCTGAATTGAGCGTTTTAAAGTGTAGTTTATTAACGATTGAAAATTCTACCAAGATAAACGAATAAATAAATAAATAAATAGAGAGTGTGAGCTAATAGTAGGATTTGAAAAATGCATGAAAATACATCGTGGTTTGTCGGAAACGTTATATATTATTTCGTGTCTCCCGTCTCGAGATATTTCTCGTCTTAAGCATTTTCGTGTTAAGCGTATGTCACTGTATTTGTTTATAAGGATAACTTTTAATTCTTTGTTTGTTATATAAACCACATATCAAGGAATTGTTGAGTTTAATCTCAAAAGCACATTTTTACATAATTTTTCTCTCATTATTTCTCTTCCCCAACAATGCCTATAAATGACTAAAAACTTCAAAAACGTTTTAAAAAGAGAAAAAAGTACAGAAAGAGAGGGGGAAAAACGATGCAAATTAAGATGGAAAGAAACAAAGAAATTTTGAAGAAAAAAAACATGAAAATTTTACCAGATGTTTCTATTTTTTAAAGACCAGAGCCATGTTTTTTAATCAAACAATAGGGAAAAAAGCTATTTTTTATAATATTTTTTCCAACGCAAACTGTAGGGAATTTTTTGGCCAATGTGACTCTTTCTGCTTGTTTCGATAAAGGGAATCTAACGCAATTGAAACAACATTCAAGTTTCGAGTCTGGCTCAAGAGATTAAAGACCCAAAGCTTGGGTAATCACAGGGATTTTAAGGGAATAATTTATGCAGAGCGGTGTTCTCGGTTTCGAGATAAGATGACGCGGGAACTTTAATGATGATTAAAAGTTGAAAGAAATAATTTGAGTGCAGGAATATCTAAATATTCGAGGTATTTTATTTAAGATAGAAATGTAGATTGCTTCAGAAAGATAGTTGTTTTCATTTAAAAATGGCAGAAAAAATAACAGGATCACCAGAACAAAGTTATAATTCCCTAATTTATTATTTTAATCAGATTTTTCTTTTAAAGGCTATATTTTTTAATAGGGATGACAAAAAATTGTGAATTATAATTCCAATTTAGGTAAGAAAACTTATAGTGAAAATAAATTAATGCGCCGTGGGTAGCATAGTTTATAGAGCATCGAACTCCCTACCGGAAGGTCCGGGTTCGATGGCCGTGCCACCAAATACCCTCCGAGTACACACGAAGTACGTGCTCGTTAAATCATCGGGTCCGAAAGTCTTGTGGGCTGAACCACGAGTGCAGAGGACTGGAGAATATTTCCCTTCCCTTCGGTTCCATGCCTAAATAATGGATTGCCGCCAATAATAAATAATGTGATGTCGCCATCTATCGTCCCTTCGGGGATTTTCGCCGAGCTAATTCGTACTGTCACCTGTATGGTGCTCAAGGCCAAGAACAACGACAGGTGTACTTCTAGCCTCTTGACACGATGAATTTCGTGGAGCTCGATCTGACTACGTCAGACATGTGGCATTAGCCACAACAACAAATTAATGAGTTACTTTCAAAGATGTATATTCCTCGGCATTTCTGCTCATATTGATATGGTTATTAAAATGTTTACGAAATATTTAATATGTAAGGATTGATATATCGTATCTTTTTTTGTTATCAGTTTGTCTCGTATACCATATTCAGCAAATAAATGTATTTTTGTAGAAAGAAAATGTATCTTTAAGCAAACAGTTCAATATCACAATGGAAGGAAAATTCATAAATTAATAATACTCAGATTTTTCTTTTGTTAAAAGATGTTTTATCTTCTTTCTTTTTTAAAGTTAAAAACGGAAATTGACAGTTCCTTGATTTTTGGTGATGATTGTTGAAATTCTGAGTATGCATAAATAACTAAAAATGTAATAGTCAGAATGTTTAAGCAATATGGCTTATAATTTTAAAATTGCAGTATAAAAACAACAGATGTGTTATTAACAATTATATTTTCTTTAGTCTTGGCATATTTTTCGGTCAAACGATTCTACCACTGAAAATTATTGCATAAGATAGCAGACTTGGCGAAAATTATTTGCTGAGGTACCCACACAGTCAGGGACGTCTTAACCATTTATCTACCGCATTATATATGATTTACTGCAGTTTTTTTCATGCAATATTTTTTTTGAATCACTACATTGAAATATTAAGGGGGATACATAAACAAAATACTCAACTACTCAACTTTGGAAAATTTAATCCATTAGAGCTAATTAATTAAAGATATTCCACTGTAAAATTAATTATATACACTGTTCACTGAAAATAAATAGTCAAATCGTTTTTTAAGGTCTTCATTAAAATACAAAAACATAAGACACTTAAATTTTGACATTAATTCTTTTTTCTGAACGAAAATGATAATCCTCACAATCCTGTGAAAATGCTGTCAGCTGAAAACGCAATTTCTGCTATAAAACTATTCGCCTTCCTCACTAAAATACCCATCATAGAACCCGTGCTGCCATATATCTTAGAAGAGTGAATTTAAAAGAATATTTCTGCTAAGTATCGTCTGAACATTCGGAAAAATGGTTAGTTTATGTAATTGTAAAGTGAGTGGTACTTATAAGTACCGTCGGTAGATAAAGGGTTAAGACATGGCCAACTGGGCTTGGGCTCAGGGCCTCGGTTTGTTCTCGGTTCAGCCTTAATAGGATCATATTACAAATCATTATTTCCGGTTGTATTTTCCGAAAAACTAGGCTTGTGTCAACCGGTTTTATATGATGACCGTTATCCATGCAGAGAGACCTAGGCCTCTACCACTATACACAATCATTACTCATTAAATCAAAAGGCGGCAGTCGATCGAGTCGTTTTGCGTGTTTGCAAGTCAAGCACATTATTTGTTTCGGGTTATTGTCTGTACTAGTATTTGACAACGTATGCTATGTAATGTCTACTTTTATGGGTCATGGGGGGCGAGCCTACATTTGTGTAGGGGCTCAGGGCTTAAAGAAGTCTTAAGACATCCCTGCACAGAATAACCTTGCAAGTGGAACATAATCGTAGTGGATCCGAGGTTTGAAAAAATGAATTCAATCATTTGACGTACGAAATAAATCATTTGACATTTTATTAAAAAATTGAATTTGTTTCTCTCAAAACTTGATAGAAGAAATTTCATTCTTAAAACCCATGAAAATATATGCCAGCAACCTTGTTGCTGTGGCATGTCAAATCAGTTCAGCAGTACAATTCAGGGTGCCATACAACAGGAAATATTTCAAAAAATTCGATTCTCATATCAAATTCATTGAGAATTAGGAAATAGAGGCAGTAACACAGATTTCCAATTTTGTTATATATTTATCTTCCAACATGTAAAGAAATTTATTAACATAAAAAATAACCCCATTATATATAATCCTTTTTTTTTCAACATAAATAAAACATTGAAATTATACATATACTATGCATACAATATGTTCAAATATATTCATGAAAATAAAAAATAAACAACATAATATGTAAGTATTCCTGCCATATAGTTAAATAAAAAATAAGTATTTTGATGCGAGCCTTGTCCTTGCTCCACTGTTCTTCATATTACAATATCACAAGTATTTTAAATTGGACACGATTCTGAATTCTTAGATTCAAAATATTTTACACACGAAAAAAGACTTGCATAGATAAATATGTAGAACCAGTAGCCTTCACAGTTCTTAATCTAAGAAAACACGTATACGAAAACGCCGAAACCTATGGTAAAATTAAAATTGGTTGGTCAAGGTGGGGAGAGTTGAAGGTATATGCCACTATGTAGAAACAAAAGCGGAAAGCACAGTATGTGCAATTTTCTGCAAACACAATTACATCTCCCCAACAATTTAAAATAGTAGTCGATTTATCATAAGAGTTATCTTTCAAATCTTTTATAATTCCTTAATATTGATTTCCGGAATTCTTCACATTTTAATTCAATAAGCTCCATTTCAAAATTATCGGCTCTCATACAGTCAAAAGTTGATAAATTCATGATGAGGTGTAGAGTGCCACTAAGAATTGTATCGCGTGCCATAGGTTGTCAAAGAGAAGGCTTATGATGCCTCCCGACTCGGGGGTACCATCTCTTCGTCTACGCAACCTAAATTTGTAGGAGGAAATGATTGATCACTCAAGCTAGCCATAATCAAACTAATTTGTTATTATTCCAATATATTGATACAAACAACACAAGTCTTAATATAGGGTTGTAATCAGGAGTGATATAACGTTTTTCTAAGTTCTAAGTAAATAGCGCCTGGATTCCTAACCACTTATCTTTATGAAAAGTTATTCTAAGAATCTTTATATGCCTTAAATTCCTTAACATGCTGAAGCCCGTTCTATAATTACGCTTCTATTTTTAATATCTTACCAACAGCTCACGGCATTCAGCATCTCAGTTTCCTTTCTCCTTCTCCACTCTCCTACGCGAATACTAAAACTCCATTATATATCTATTAACTAATCTGCATATTGCGGTTTCTTCTTGAGAGGATTGGATATGAAATAACTCAGTTCTGGCCCCAAAGATTTCCCAAGAGGATTAATAGGGAAAAACGCGATAAAGCCCCGACACAGGCTGGTGTATAATATACAAAGATAGTGTGTGTATATGTGTGTATCTTTCAGTTGTTGAAACTGCTCTGAACAAACCATTTCTTAAAACCTTTGAAAAATATTTCAATTTCTGCAATTTTTTGTTCCCATGAGCTGATTAGTTATTCTCCTTTCTCAAGTTCATTGTTTTCCCCTACACTAGGAGTCTTCAACCTTTAAGTCTCGAGGACCGTATCAATATATCCACAATGATCCACGGGTCACATCAATAAATTTACAATGATCCGCAGGTCACACAGGACTGCCAAAAAATAATGCTGGCAGAAAATTTAAATTAGAAATGGAGGTTTGTTTTACAAGACTATAGCTGATTCTAAGAGAAGAGGTGGTGCTACAGATTTGCATGCATATATCGATTTCAAAAACGTTAAATGGAAGTCGATTAAAAAGATTAAAATACTTTGCATGTTAAAGAAAAAAATCCACCTGAGAAGACTCCTGAGACTTATCGCATAGTCAGATTTTTATATTTAAAATTATTTAAGATACACACAATGAAGATTTTAAAGAATTCTTCATTTTAGGAAAATTTATCTCAATGGATATCAAGCACATCAATAAAATGTTTTAAAATTTAAGAATAACAGAGAAAAAAATGACATTTATTACGACAAAAAAAAGACAAGGCAATTTTTCTTGAAATTGCTTCAGATTCAATTGAAGTGCCACAAAAATGCCTTCAGCAGACAATTCTTGGCCCGCGGGCCATGGGTTGAAGACCCCTACCCTACACAATGTTACTTCAGAATACTCAACTAGTCCTTTGTAGCAGTTATCGTTTTCCCCATGAAAATCAATTTCTCTAGTACCATTAATCTCTGAGTACGAAAATAAAGCTGCAAGTCGTACTACAGAGTAAATAAAACAAACAAAACCCTTTCTCAGAACCTCATGGTAGACGAATTAACTGAAAAAGAGAAACTGATGATGATGTTTTCTCTCTCTTTTTCGGTTTTTTTTTTGGGGTTCTCCAACTCATTCTTTTTTTTAGTTTTTGTTAAGCGAAGAAATTGTTTACTACTAAGTTACCCAAAAATGAGGGTGTGACTTGGCTGTAGGCCAAGCTTTGGTCTTGGAACTTAATGTAAACCAAAAGGACTATTGTTGTCTGAATGTCATGGTAACGGACTAGAATTAATGACTTTATTCTCATCGTCATGATTTATAATGCTTGGTAAAGAGTTTAGGGGTTTTGTATTTATAAATAATAATAAATAATTCTATAATGTGCAGTTCTATGTTGACGAAAATTACCTAATTTTCTTTTTAGTAAGTTTTATTTTGAAGAGAATCGTAGTGTTTGCGAAAAATGAATTATAACTGTGTTTTATATGTAGTTGTTTCCCATTTGACATGCTAAGTATAAAATACATTCAAAGATAATTTTTATTTATTAGAACACAATTTAAAAGAAAATATGATAGCTTAAAACTGAGATGTAATTAATTTCATTCCAGTATGTCACGGATAAAATTCAAGCTGCATTAAAATAGAGATATATTTTAGATGTCTCCGTAAAATACAAAAAATATATTAAATTATTTCAATTTATCTACTATACATGACCAATTATTACTACTATACATGACCAATTATTACTACTATACATGACCAATTATTACTACTATACATGACCAATTATTACTACTATACATGACCAATTATTAGGAAACTGCGAAGGTCTAGAACAGGGGTGGCGAACCATTTTGGATCAGCGTGCCATTTTTTCTTTAAGAAATGTTTAAGGAGATATAGACGTGCCGCGTGAAATAATTTTGACTAGTGATTATTGGGAAAATAATAAAACTAAATACTAACAATTTACAATTCTTTAGTTACAACGAAAAAGTACATTTTGCACAGTACAGTACTAATTTTTTTATTTATACGTGTAATTGAAATTACAGTAACATTATTGTGAATTCTGTTGTGATAGATTAGATGACAAATAACTTGTATTAGGATAGTAAGATGTTACTTTTACTGGAAGGCAAGTTGAATTGAGGCAATCTTCCAAACGGTTTCTAAGTGAGTTTTTAATGGTATGTATGCTTCTCTGAAAATAATGACTCGTAGGCATAAGTAGATGAAAATGTGGTTAGGGCATGAGCCAGTTTTCTCAAACAGTTAAATGTATCTGAAATCAAATTCCATGTTTCCAAAATTTCATTATAAGCATTTTTACTTATATTGCTTCTTAATCTTTCTTTTAATCAATTCTAACTTTCTCCTTTTTCAACAAATTTTTGAATCCAAATTGAATTAGACTAGAAATCAATCAGAGATGTACTTCAATTTTTTCAATTTACAACCAATAGAATCGGGACAAATCTAGTTTATTAAATGAAGTCACATCAAGGTACATAAAAAACTTGAGCATTTCCGATAATTCTTCGAACTGAGAGAATTTCGCTGAAAACTGCCACCGATCACTCACGTTTCTCGTTATACTTCATATTGAACTTAGTTATTTTGAATTAAAATGCAAACCGTTTTGATTGGTGGCGTGCCCAAAATATTGTGTCGCGTGCCATCAATGGCACGCATGCCACTGGTTCGCCATCCCTGGTCTAGGACATGTATACGCATTTCATATGTGATATGTATTTATTAAATTTATATGTGATGTATTTTCTACAGCACTTTGTAATAAATATGTAAATGGAATGTTATTTAAAATTTGGGATCAAACATTACACATTTGAGTAGATCGCGGGAATATGAAGGAGAAAAAATTCTTATTAGTCAGAACTTACTAATACGGAAAAAATATTCTGCAGTATGGAGTTTAGGAAAATAAATAAACAAAATAATTTCAAAATTCAATATTGTCACAAAGGAATTGAAGTTTTGAAAAAATGGAAAAGACTTAGTTTTGGTAACATGATTCTAGATTCAAAATGAAATTATACTTTTACAGTATAAATAACCAAAAGCGATGATTATTGAGATAAATGAGTTCTGTGTGTGAGTAGTGAATAGTACAATATGCATTACAAAATTCTATAACAATAACTAAGCCCATAGTCCAACCTATCCGATACTAACTTTTTCCCGTCTTTTCCTTTATTGTGCACTGCAATTTCGACACAACAGTTTCTTTTTAATTTTAATACTAAAGAACCTGTTAAATGAGAATGTGATATTTTTTCTTGTAACTATTTAGTTTGTGTGCTCTCATGACAATAAATATTAGAGTACTCTAAAATACTTTTTTTTCTTTAACAAAAATTACTTTGACTTTTAACCATAAATAAATTACAGTTTAAAAAAACAAAAAAAAACTCACGCTTTTACAGCTAATAGGACTAAAAAGTAGTTCTTAATATAAGAATCAAATGTGATTAAGGAGAAAACTATTGACACAGTGGTAAAAGCGTTGGGTGTTCGATATCAGTTGTTATAATTTCTTACTGGTTCTATTTCGAAATGTAGAGTTATTGTAAAAATGTAGTACAAAGAACCCCACACGCTTTTACCACAATGACATTAATTTTCTCCTTAATCATTTTATTATTATATTAAGTATTTTTTTACTTTTTAGTTCGGTTAACTATACAAATGTGTTTTTTTATTTTAGTTTTTTAGTTAATAATTTATTTTCCTGTTTTTAGTTCGATCTACAACGAAAGCGTGTATTTTTTAGTTTTTTAAAACTATCATTTATTCTTTTATGAATTAATCTCAAATGCGTAATTTTTTTAATAATCTGGAATACACCTTAGCGTTTTCGCCTTTGGGTTGTAACTTAATTTTTTAGTCGCAAAATCTAGAAATGGGATCTGTAATTAGTCGCCAAATCTGGAAATGGGAATTCGTTAATTCTGATTATCCTGATCAGGACAATGGAACAAAATTTTGAAATTATTTTATTGTCATCTATCCTTGACAAGTGTGCAAAATTTCGAATTAATCCGATCTTTTCAAGAGGGTAAAAGTTGAGTTCAAAGAGTACGTTACATACAGATGAAGCTAATAAAAGCGAGTTAAAAAGCTCGAATACCTGAGCTTCATTCCTTCTGTGGCAGTACTTAACATAAAAATTAATTTCTTATTTTATTTTCCCTTCATATATATATACCATAGAACATCTATTCCACATAAGTAAATTTTGAAATTCTCTGAAAAAATTCGATTTATCCTTTTATGTACGTAACAGCATTTTCAGACACAATTTATTTTTGATTCAGTTAATGTTTCTTAATGTGGATATCACCCATTGCTTTTCTTGTGTTAAATTTCAATTACTTGTAAATTATTTCTAAATTTATTCAGATTCTATTTCTGAGTAAATATCTAGATGTAATGGTACAAACTGTCGATAAACTTAACTCTCTAACGTGGCTCAGGCACTAACACGTAGATTTTAGATAGATGGAACAATATATAATCATCCTTCAAAGTAGTCCTGTTTGAGCGAAAGTCATTTTTCCTAAGGACTCTACACCTGTAGGAAGAAGGAATGTAATGCTTCTTCACAGATGGTACCCAGCTGGTGGGTCTTATTTTAGGTGTCTTCTCTGTGTTGAAAACAGGATCTTTTTCTAATAGTTTTCTAGTTTTGTTGTGGTCACTGGAAATCGCCAAGCTTAATTTAAAATGTGATGCAGTAACAATGTTCAAGCTTTTCGATCCAAACGGAACATTCAATGTTGACGCTGTATTAACTTCCAGAAAAAGAGATATCAGATGTATTTTAAACACGCCTCACACACAGCCACATTATCGTATGATAAAGATATAATTAAAATTTTTCTGAAAAATGCTTTCACTTTTTTTTCTCAAAAATTTTTAAAAATCGATCATGGTTTTTATGTGTTGTATTTTTTTAAAAATATGAATTCTTATTTTATTTCCCCTTTTGTAGCTTAATTCGATATTTTTTGTTTTGTTTCTCAAAAAACAATTTAAAAAATACACATGCGATATTAGTAATTATTTTTTATTTCCTACTTCTTGGTGTTCTGGACATTCTCGAGTAATTTTTGCTGACATTTACTGTTATAAAATGTTTGAATCAAAAATTACTTGAAAATAAAAACCTGTTTAAACTTCACTAGTGATAATAAGGTGCTTTAATTTTTTCCTTTATGGATCAGAAATTTAATTAAGAATGAAGAATACAAATGATTTCTGAGTTGTATCCTTAAAAAAAGTTCCTTTTAATGCTTACAATAAAAATTAACCAAGATCAATATGATATACTCTCTTACAAAATTGAAAGTAATATTTATTTTATCAAACCATCAAAAATTAATCCGAAATTATTTTTTATTCCTTTAAATTTGACATGAATCTGTCTTTTCTAATATTAGTAGCTTAAACAATTATTTCACTCATTTACATCTTTTTCTTTTTCTGTTTAAAACCTGCTATCTCCTCTCGTTCGGATCAGATTTCAAACAAACTCTTCACTCCCTCTACTCTCTAAATTTACCGAAATCTAACACCTGCGGTGACGTGATTGGTTCTTTATAGCAGCTCGTGAGAGCAATCCCTGCTGTCGTGTTTCCCGTAAGCGCACAGCAAACATGCGGCGAAGCCAACTTCCGGGGTTTTAAACAACTCAGAGTTATCTGATGGGAGAGACCTAAGGGTGTAGGTTGGATTTATGGTAGGTTGTGAGGAAAATATATTATCTTTGTATAATATGTTCTATTCACGAAGAAAAAAATTGTTTAACTAATAATGTTTATGGAAAATTTTATTCTAATTTTCCTTTTATGATCCAATCATTATTTTCATGATATCTTCGGGCACCCAGTGAAGCAAGTTATAATGTATGTTATTCAAATTAAAGGAAAACAGCTCTTACCTGGAATGACAAATAATTAAATAATAATTGATAGTAAAAATACTAGTACAATTAAAATTGCTAACTATCATTAAATCAACTTTTTTTATTTAAAATTATAAGGTTTATATTTTAAGAAATATGTACATAGTACTTAGTTATGTACAAAGAAATAATGATCTAGTTTCAGATGGATCAGAGAAATATTATAATTTCAATAAATTTTATAGATACTGTATACAATGTGAATATCCAAATAGCCTTCTATTCTAATATACTTATAAAAATATAAATATATAATTATATCTTTCATCAATTTCTCATCAATTATTCTATTCCAAATTACACAATAGCGTTTTACTACTTATTTCTATATAGTCATACAGATGGTGCCGTAGTTAACTCTTCCGCGGGCAATGGCTAATACGTCTAGCCACATATTAAAAAACTTTTCTCCAAGCGGTTGATGGATATTTAGTCCATCCATATGAGTTAATCGAAGCTAAAACGCATAAAAATAAATACAGATGGCAGAACGATACCTTTTTTTGCATTTCATGTCCACTGGTGGGTAGTTAAAAACAGTGTTTATTGTTGTAAATCTACAAAGTGTATTTTGATTTCTATAAATAAAATATCTGATCTTTGAAAAATACTTCGACATGTCTTGAGTATACTTTTCTCTCATCTGAATGAATAAAGCAAACTTGCAATTAAAAAAAGGTTTTGTTTAGTTTTTGGAAAGCTTTTATATGTGGATAGAGGCTCTATCCACTGCCCACATGGAACAAAAAAATGACCTAGAAATTTTTGTTTCTCTCCACACTTAAAATCATGTGAGAATGTTGGGGGTCGGAAATATAAACAAACTTTGTTTACAATATGTGGTACAAGATTCTCGGGTTCGAAAATCTTTCATTACAGCTTTTCTGCTCGGAAAAAAAAAACGTTTGCATATTATAAAGTTCCACAGTAAATGGCTCATCAAATTTTTGAAATGACTAATTTAAGTTATCAAAAATATTACTTTATTTCTAACCTTTTATACTAAAATCAAATAAAATATAAAACGTGGATATATACCAGTTTCAATGTATATTCTAAGTATTCTATATATATTCTTAGTAAGTATATATTCTATGTTGTACAATTATTCTATTATTATTTAATTACCATTATACTTTGTATTCAATTGTTATTGAAATAATTATTTCATAAATGTCAATTTTTCACGTAAAGTTTATTGTTATATGATTCATTATTTCTGCCCTGAAAAGTAAGTTGTATGTCCTAAGTGCGCAGCGAATGACGTCTAGCCACCACCCAGGAAAAAACCCTTGATCAGATATTTTTTTTGTGAGTAAATAATATTTATAGGGGATGAGAACATAACATTTATCAAGTAATTTATCACAGAAAAGTGTATTTTAACTTTGTACCCGTTAAAGGGTTAAACTGAGAGTTACATAGTCCCAAAATAGTAGTTCTATAATGTAGATTTGGTTCAAGCAGTAGCCACGCATTACTTTTAATTTTTCTATCAGACGTAAAAAAGAATTTTGTTAAGTTACGATTTTTATGTCGGATTAATGTTTGTTCAATGTGTACCATGGTACAATTTTTCTACAGTCATTGACAGTGGCGCACAAAGGAATTATTCAAGGGGGGGCAGGGTCGAAAGTTCACCATTCTTGTATCATGCTCCTTTTGATTTTGTCCATTTTGGGGAACAAAACACAGTAAAAAACTAATTATTGAATAAATAATTAGCATTAATTAATAAAATTAATCATTAATAACAAATACTTAATTAAATTTCACGTACTCTGTACTTAGAATTATAATCAATCGGAAAAAAATCAAGGGCTTTTTGGGGGGGTCTGGACCCCCAGGACCCCCCTTGTGTGCGCCTCTGGTCATTGATTTTAGTTTCTTTGTTTGAAGTGGTGCTGAAAGCTTTCATGTGTTATTATTAGGCTTAACTTCGTTTTTCTATCCAAGTTTTTTCTTCTCTTTTTATTACGCCATTATGCCAAAAGTTTCTGCTGAAGGATAAGGTAAGGATCCTGCAAAGCGAGCTTAACCCTATTTCACTGTCCTGAATCAGTGACAGCTCTAGAAAATATAATATTTTATCATTTTGGTTTATTGACTTTTTACTTGTCTATTTTGGTAGAATTTTACAGGTTTTGAAATCCATTTTTATCCGTTCTTTGCTTTGTAGGAAGTACAATTTCTCCATACTTATTACGGTTAATATGGATTTAGGTCTAAGAGTTTAGATTATTTTTTAAAAAAATTCTTAATTTACATAATATTTTAAAAGTTTTCGTGTTTTTTCCAGGTTTAGCTAGAAAAATAATTATTAAAAATCGACAAGGGATAACCTATTTTTTCCGACTCCATACTAATTTTTGTTCGTGATAATCTAAGAAGCATACATAACTTAAAATGACTAAAGCATTTAAAAATTGAGCATTTTATAAAAATTTGCAAAACTTCAAAAATTTTAATTTTCTAAAAAATTGTTAAGTAATGGCTGGTCAAACTAACTTTTTGCCTTCTGAACCAATTTATTGATATAATATAAATATGAAGTGTAAATTATTTTTACTTTTACTGTTTCCAAATACCTTTTTGGAAAAGCGTACTGTGTAGCCTTAAAATAAATTAATTGTACAACAGTTTTTCTGTCAGAAAATGTACTTAATGGAAAATAATAAAAAAATTCTGATAGAAATTACTTTCTATCAGAAAATAAACGTTTCAACCGTGTGTTACTGCTTCAAAAGGATCCCCAATCTGTGCTCGAACGACATTCATGTCCCAGTCTCTTTACTTTTGCACCTCGTGTTGACTGTGAACTCCAAGAAAAGTAGATTGACTGGCGTTGGTTTAAACAGGGAGATATGAAAAGAAAAGATAACGATCCCTCTCCTCTGGTTTACTTAGTTCTTCAGACTATTGTGCTATCAGTGCTTTCGATTTTGTGTGTAAAACAAGGATTGTCGAGCACAGATTGAGATATATCACGCAAAGCTCGCTGAGAGATATGGCAGGGAGTAGGATTGACCATAAAAATACTTAAGATGATTATATAAAAAAATATTGCTCCTTTTCTCTCTGCTCCATAGTCATAGCTTTACGCAAGATGTATAATATACTAGTACAGTGGCACACACAGGGGGAGGATGGTCTGGATCCATATATAGCCCTACATTTTTTTATTGATGGATATCCTATGAATATAGTACGTTAAGTTTAATTAAGTATTTGCTATTAACAATTTATTTTATTAATTAATGCTAATTTAATAAGTTAAGTATTAGTCAATAATTTATTTTTTTACTTTTTTTTGTTCTCAAAATTGACAAAATCAAAACAATATGTGTTGAGCGACATATTGAGGTATGATACGACAATGGTGGACTTTCGATCCTGGTTCTCCCCTCCCTTTCCCCTTTTAGACATTTTTGTGTTAACCACTGTACTAGTAACAAATTTATTTTATGGTTATATTTATTTACATATTTAAGCTTATGGGTGCCAAATTTTCCCTCTTGGTTGTAATATTTTTCTTGAGTATCCTCTCTTGACATTATTCAAAAAAAAATTCTATTGCACCTTCAAACTAAGTATTGATTGTTCTTTCTGTAATATTGAACTGAAAATTAACAAGGTGGGCTCAAAATTATCGGATAGTATTTTCCGTGACAAAAAATATTAAATTGTAATCTGCTGCTATTTAAATTCGAAATGTTTGTACTAATGACCTCTAAGACTTATATATTACTCTGATTATACAAAAATTACATTAAAAATTCAAATATAAAATATATGCTGCGAAATATTAATGTATGGAACCACTGGAATTGTGTGATGCCCTGTAATTCAAAACCCAGGTTAAAGTTTAAGCTGAATCGTTTTATTCATATTAAATATTTAATAGAAATTAAATTTTAATTTCTATCAACTGTTTCTAGTGAATCTATCAGTAGTTTCTATCAATAGTCCTATCAATAGCTTTTTGTTGAAACCCAGTTGTTGAGTCGTTGCGTACCACTGTTCCCTGTCAGAGGTCCGGGATCCCAATCACGGGCTGGGCAAGGTCAACTCAGACTTTCATTCTTGCAGTGGGTCGATAAATGAGTACCAAGCTTGCTTGGAAACTAAACACTGGGGTTTGTGTTAGACTGACCATCTATCTGACCGGAAAATATGCTCATGAGCCTCAGCGCCCAAGGTCACAAAAACTGAGTTGGCCACAATAGGCCTTAGCTCTCATGGGCTGTTACGCCACTGAATTTAGTTTTATTTTTTGTGTTTTTTTGTTTTTAGTTTATATTTAGAAATAAATATTATATAACTCCGATAGCATTCAGCCGTCTGTGACAGTAGCTATTTTAGTTGTCTGCTTCTCACACTGTGTGGCCGCAGTATCCTAATGATCATGAACATGAAATCGTAACCGAAGTGTCATGAGTTCTTGCTCTAGTGCCTCTGCAGACACAATATGCAGAGACACAGATGTGTGATAAATCTGTCGTGGCTCCAGGTACTTGCGTTGGCGTGGTGGGGTAGTTTGGAGAAGGTGTGCCAACAAAGGTATCTTCCTCGTTCACTTGATCGTAATTCCAAGTCCCTCACAAATAGCCTTCGTGTTGCTTTATAGTACGATGTTTATAAACTCTCTCTCTCTCTCTCTCTCTAGTACTGTTTATAATTTATCTCTCTTTTTCGTTTAATTAATTTCTTTTAAAGCTTTCGTAAAATAGATGATTTAAATACTTTGAGCTTATCCTAGTAGTAAAACTGCGATTTAAACGCAATGAAAATAATAATACGGTTCCCCTTACTTCGATAAAGGCATTTGTATAATGATGGATGAAAATATGCACGAAAAAAAAAGAATTTCATATAAGTAATAATTATTTGTCACTCAAGCTAATAAATTAGTTTCGCTATTTGCTAATAATATAAGAAAAGTGTTTAAATGAATTTTTAAATGATTATTGACCCAAACACACAGGAACTAAAAAGTTTTTTACTTATTTAAAAAAAGCGAGTAGAGTTCCATGGACGAGGTGTGACACAAAAAAAAAGGGGCTGATCCAAAAAATCATTACACGAACAAAATGACATTATCAGCTTCAATATAGTTAGTTCCCTTCAACATTCACCCACCTCTGCATTCTGTGCTGCCATCGCTGGTAACGGTTCTGGAACGAGGTTTTCGGAAAGCCCTTCAAGAGATTCTCCGTTTTTGCCTGAACCTCTTCACTGAGGTAAAATGGGCTGCATTTAAGACAGTTTTTCCTGTAGGAAATAAGAAAAAAGTCCCATGGGGCCAAATCAGGTGAATAAGGAGGATGCTTCATCATAGTAATATATTTGCTAGTTAGAAACTGCTTGGCAGATAGGGCCGTGTGAACGGGTGCATTCCTTAGTGCAACATCCATTAATTACTTCCCAATTCTGGTCTTTTTTATCTAATTTTTTCACGAAGTTTTCTTTAGTACTTCAGTGTAGAAGCGTTGATTAATAGTCTGACCAATGATGTGAGTGGGAACTCACTCATTTCAGGAATTTTAGCAATGTTTTGGATATTATTCGATGACCTTGGGTGTCCAGCACGTTCATCATCTTCCACATTGTCCCTTCCACCTGTAAACCACTTATGCCATTCAGACACATGTGCACGAGACAAAGTTTCATCTGCATAAGCCTAGGTTAATATTTGAAACATGTTTAAAGCTGATTTCTTAAGTTTCACAAGTAACTTATTGTTGATTCGACACTTTTCGGGCAGAATGTAGTGTTGCTCATGTTTACTCCATGACACAGTGCTCCCAACTGACTTGATCGGTTAAAGCAAAACTGGCCTGGAATAGACGAGGTGTGTGGGATGGTGTCAACAAAGCAGTTGTTGCCAACTCTACTCTTTTTTCAAGTTACACACTTAGTCTCGTTTTATTTTGTGTGTGTGTACGTCACACCTTGTATGTTCCAAGTAAGTCTCTGATAAAACCTTTCAAAAACAAAGTTAATTTGTATACTTAATACGTTAAACAATAATCTAAACTAAATTGTAGCGTTTCTTGTAAACTTGAAATTTTCGTTTCTGCTACATTTCTAAATTTTTCCAGTAGTTCTACAAGTATATTTTGTTTTGTAACTTTACCATTTACTTACTACTGACAAAAAAACCGAGTAGATGTAAATGAATTACACAGTTTACTTATTGAAAAAAATTATTCGTATGAATGATTGAGAAAACTAGTACAAAAGTGTAGCAATTATTTTTATTAATAAGACATAAGCCAATAGCTACGAAGTAACCTTTAACAAAAGACGCAAGCGGCATTAAAAATCTAGTAATCGTTACAAAACAAACCAATATCTAGCTAGAAACTTTTAGGTAAAATGAACTAAACATAAAACTAAAATTATTGTTGAAAATTTCACAATTAAAATTCTTTTTATTTCTTTCGAGCATTTCTAACTATTTTTTTCAAACTAAGTAAATTGAAAACAATTAGATTACGAGGTCTTTTCACATCAGCTTTGTGACGGTTCTATTCGCGTACCTTCCTCTAATCCTCTAGGGAAATCTTTTAGCTATCAATTCGCGATTATTCACAACCAACCCGTTTGAAGAAGAAACAAGGTTTTCTAGCTATTAAGGAGGAGAAGAAGAGAGAGAAGGCCAGAAGTCAGATGAGATTGCTACTGATCGGGTATGACTCCAATTTATAGAATATTTTAAATATTAAATAGACGAAAGACTTTAAGTGACGATTGGCCACTAAAGTTAAATAAACGTCTTAAGTTAATTGAGATGATTTAATTGATCTTAAAATAAAGTGGTCGATATTTGTAGTCTTCTTATAATTCCTGCATCTAGTTGTTGTTCCACTTATATTGAGACATTCTCTTCTTATTGAAATATATTGAATCAGTGTTGCTAATTTGATTGATCAATAAATAAGTTGATTTTGAATATGTCTGGTATTCCTTCCACACATCTAGGCGAGAAAGAGAGGGACAATCCCCTCACAGCTTCTCGTAAATATAAGTGCCTAAATATTCTTTAAGTAATTCCCTTTTAAGAAAACCGCAGCTTAGAAATAATTTTTCTCTTCGATTTCTCTTTGATTTCGTACACACTTTGCCTTTAAGTAAAAATTACTACAATATACAGGAGTTTAACCCTTCAGCGAATTAAATAACGCTCGTTACTTAAAAATAACACCAGGTGTTTTGATTGATGAGCAGAGAGCCGAGTGCCATGCTTCTAATTATATTCACGGTACGATGCACATTACCTAATTGATTATTAGTGGTAGTCTCCTCAATGGGTCACTGTTAGGAATTTTCTAACGTAATTTTGTGTAGTTAATATGGAATATATTTTCTTATAATTAAAAAACACACACATATTTAGCTGTTCTTATTTATACTCTCGATGCCAAACTTCTTGGTGGTTTCAACGAAGAAGTTCATTACTATTACAAGGAAGGGGTACCTCCTATCCACCCAACGGTGAACTACCCTCATTATACAAATTATATAACTTTACATACTCATTGCTCAAACTGTAATTTACATGCATTATGTAATTCTTTATTTTTCATTATATTGTAAGCAGCAAAAATAAATAAGTAAATAAATAAAATAAATTACACATATTTTCATTTCCACATAAGTTGGCATCGTTTTTCACGACCATATGGATGCTTCTGGAAGTTACTGTAAAAATCTATAACACCACGATTTATGACAAAAGCGGATTTTTCGAGAAAGCTCTGGAAGGTAGGGGGGGGGACCCTAGAAAAATTGTTTTTGGCTCTCTTCTTCAGTTAAATTCCACTTTTTACGATGCATTTTTTTACTAACTGTACCTTAAGTATAAATAAATTTATAACAGCATCACGAAAATATATATATATATATATATATATATATATATGTAATAATTCGCAGTAATTTAATCTTGAACGTCTTTTTAATTTGTAATAGTCCTGGCCACATTAGGAAACGCACGTAAATTATAAACTAGCTACCCGCCTAACGGGAATCTTATGAACTACATCCATTTACCCACCCACCCAGATCATGTGATTTGATCTTCCTAAAAATACCAAGTTTTCTGGAAATTCCACCTCTTCTGTTCTTTGTCCTTCATTATGTAGCCGGCTGCAGCGCGCAGTGTCTTCGTTTTCTTTATTCTACGTTGTTTCATCAATTTCCCTACTTTTGTAAATAAATTTGGAATAAAGTGGAATAACAAGATGTGCCTCCCCAATCTAACATCCTCTACATGCACACCAACCCTCGAAATAATGTCTTAATAAGAATTAACTTCCGCTCGCCAGGATTATGATATATATATATATATATATATATATATATATATATATATATATATATATATATATATATATATATATAAAGAGAGAAAGATTAAAATTCCGCAGAAAAATACGTAAGAATGAATTCCTAATCTCTTTTTTACGGTTTATTTTGATTTCTAGTTATCCAATTTCTTGGGAAACGTTAAAACTTTGTAGAATTTTACCCACAAGCTACATTTTAAGTTATGGAACGTATACTTTTATCGTATTTCAATAAATAAGTTTCAAAAACATTTTTAAAATTGGTTGTAACTAGACAATTTCAAAGATTTAAAACTCTTTACTAAGTCTGAAATTAGCTATATAAATTTAAACCCTTCAACACCCTTTAATTTGCTTGGTAATGTGAAATGTATATCTAAAACTCGGAAATAATACATTTGATACAAAAATTACAAATTAAATTTTCCTCTACAAAATCAGCTTATTATATATTAAAGTATCAATACAACTTAAACATAAAATAAAACTATTTAAAAAAATAACACAAACTTTTTGAAATATTAGCTTATTTTGCATGTATTTTGTGAGGCTGTATTAACTGAATACCTGGAATAAATAACGATTAAGAGCCGGCCAATAAAAGGTCAACCACTTCTTCATAACGAAAGAAAGAATTCGTTCGAATATTATTATCGAACAATTATGATAGTGGTTTAAAATGGATTTAGACATTCATTATCTTGGAGATTTGTATAATTATATAAAGAATACTGTCTGAATTAATACTTTTTTAATATTTTCGATCAAATCTTGAAATAATATTGAGAGAGAATTAATAAAATTATTAATCTCTTTCAAACGGAACTGTAGATAAGAATGGAAATTTATGCTATTTTAAATTAATTATTTTTACGTGTTTCAATTCTTTTCTAAGGAACTGTTCTTTAACCTGTTCCTTAACTTATTTATTCTTTAAATACCTCGAAAAAAAACTTAAAACGATTCACTCACTCACTCTGCCATTTTTGTTGTTATTGTCGCGGTACATTTGTAACAATTTCAAAGTTTGGCGGCACACTAAAAATAAAATAAGTTTAAAAGAATTCTACTTATCAGTAAAACACTTCCATCTATCTATAACAAAATAAGTTAAATATACCACGAATATCCTTAGTTTATTTCTTTGAAACGGCCGAATGATTAGATTCCGGATTTTATTTTTTTCTCAGAGTATAGTTAATAATTTTAAAAAAATTTGGTGGCCATTGCACAGTGGTTGAGAATTACTGCTCTATGAAAATCTACTTAGTGCATTTTTTGCTTGCTTTGAAAATTTCTCCATATTAATTTATATTGTAAAAAAATGATTTTGTGTCTAAAATATTATATTACTAAAATTAAGTCTGTTCCCATTCTTTTTTTCGAAAATTTGACCCTTTGTTGGCAATATTAAAAAATTCTTAATTTATTTTTTTAAAAATAATTTTTTTCCTCTTATCTCTATACCGTACCATAGAACATCTTATCCGCAAAGATGGGTTCTAATTGCTAATAATATTTCCACTCTTAATATAATCGCAATCCACACACCTTACTGTACATTACACACCTTCTCTGTTTAACTACTCAAATGAAAGAAAATAAAATATTCAGATAAAAGAAAATAAAGTATTTTTTTTTTACTTTTTTAAATTTCGAAGTATCACGACTTTACTATACCCAACAGGCTGTGTTTTGGGAATCACCACACAGCTCCTATTCCATTTCAATCACCGCTGCCTTTTCTCGACTGGAGGTAGAGTTTCATCCTAACCCCTCTAGGGGAGGCGCAGGGTAGTCCGAATGCAGTCTCATGAGAAAAGCTTCTTTTAAAACTCTGCAAAAGGGAAGAGTTTCGTGCCTCGAGACCATCAGTGAATCGGGAATTGATGCATCGCTTCCGAGAAGAGATTCGGTGATCCATCAAGTAAACTAAAACGTCCTGTCAAGTCTGTACTCTGGGGTCGAAACTTCCACTTTTTCTGCCTTTCTTGGAGGTGACAATTGCTTGACAGAGTCATATTTATGCATGAGACAAATCAGAAATTGGGGGATGTCCATTATCCATTAATAGAAAGGGTGCCGAGCGAAGTCATTTAAATGGCAATTTTTTAAAGAAACAATTCGGATGAAATGACGTTTTGAGAACTGTGAACAGTTCGAAATTCTAATGGACTACAAGAGAGCGAATTAATTCATAAGAAAAATAATCGGAAAAGCGAGTTTTGTTTGACTTTTTGTTATTTGCTCATCAGCAATTGCCCTAAAGTTCTGAACATTTTAAAAGATCTCAATCACTTCTAAAAGATCTCAAGACTTAATCTGAAACGAAAATGGTAAGATGTTGGATTTCACTAAAAACAAGTAATATATATATAAAAGAAATTCTCTAAGTCAGTTCTTACTTAGGTCAGCAAAGAAAATTTTTATTTAAGGTACTTTTTATTAAATGATTACAATTAATACAAATATGTATATATATATATATAACGGAATCACAATATTAAGTGGCAAAATAGAAAGCTATTTTCCTTCCTATATGTGGTGTTGGACTATTATTTTTGTTTTTTAGTATTTATTCATTCATTCATAAATTCACAACCTTTGGATTATAAGTCCAGTGTGCTATCCATAGCGCTACGGGGACACAGCGAGCAATTTTCCTTTTTATATATGGTGTTGGACTATTATTTTTTTGTTTGTTAATACTTATTCATTAATTTAAGTGAATTAATGAATTAATATTTGAAAAGACTGTATTAACATCAAGTGTCGTCCACTACAAGTTTAAAAAACTATATTTGAGCTTAAATGGATGAATAAAAATTATATATTTTATTATTGATTGAAAATTTGAACAAGATATATATATATATATATATATATATATATATATATATATATATATATATATATATATATATATATATTTCTACTATTAGTTAACACTCTTCATATGTATATGAAGAGTATTAACTAATAGTAGGAATTAAATAAAAATCGAGAATATAAAACTTTAAAGCATTTCTTGAAACGTATGTAGTGGCCGCGGTAGCCGAGTGGTATAGGCATCGGACCGTGGCTTGTCTTGTCACGAGTTCGATCCTAGTACCACTAAAGACCCGCCGTGTAGGGCAGCGATGCACATTAAATCTGTCGAGAGCTGAAACGTCCTCCTTAGTGTGGTGTGGTAGTTAGGAGAGGGGGTTCTAGCTCAGGTGTCGTTCACGTTACTTGACCATGGTTCAAAATTACGTGGTCCGTCTCCAAAAGCCCTCGCGTAGCTGAACAGTGCGACGTTAATATTGAATCAATCAATCAATCAAACGTATGTACACAACCGAATGGTATTTTTGTAAGTATTCCGGTGACTGTATCTGTAAAGTTAATATGATCCTGGCCTATCTATACAGTGCAGGAGTTCCAGGGCTCATCAGACGGCCTTGGCGCGCCTTAGAAGCGATCATTTGCGTAGTATGACTTTTGTGCAGGGGATAAAGTCTTTCTTTACCTGTCCCTGCTCTCTTCTTGCTTCTCCTGCCCATCTTATGGACTGCTGGGGCATTTCCCTGCGACAGTTGTATGAAGAGCAAGGCCTGGTGTGTGAGACTATTACGCGAAAGGTCAAAGGGACTTGGTGTAGGCTTTCCAGCTCCAAGGGGATTGGAAACAACAACAAGTTAATATGAAATTTAACATATTTTTCTTATTTAAAATAGATTTCATTTTATTATAACTTTTTTTTATTTATGTTGAGAAATCCCATATGTCAATTGCAAATAATGTTCTTTAAAAAAAATTCAAAACACATATTTTTTATGAATGTCATTGATATTAGACTAGCCCCTAAGTTTTAAGTAAACTGAGAGATGTGAAAGAACATGCTTAAGCATATAAATAAAATCCCATTCATGTAAAAAGGAGCATATTTATATAAAATTAATCCGGTGTTTAGAAGGATCGTCTTTTTATTTGGCATATTTTACCTGCTTCTGAATTTTATTTTTAAAAAATGAATTCATTAAACGTTTTTTGTAGTAAAAACAGAGAAATGTCGATTACAGTACAGCTGGAAAAAAGAATAATACAAAATTCTTTTGTAATAAATAAGAAAATCAATTTAATTATTGTGAGAGAATTTTAAATTTCTATGATTATATACCTACCCTTTAAAAATTCCGTTTCTTGCAAATCTGCATATTTTTTTTCTGTTTAACAACTTAATAATCTTCATATTAGATTTGAAAACAATGCAAAAAGGAATTTAAATATATAAGTACTAATGATATATTTTTTTTTCAATTCGAAACTTCCTGAAATTTTACTTTCAAACTGTTATTCTTACTAAAAAATGTAAAAATGGATTCGCATTAATTTCATGAATATTTCTTCCCGTTATAAATTAGTCAATTAGCAAAAATTTTCTTACCAGACTTTTCTGTATCTCTCATTATTTTAAAAACTATCTTTATAATAGTTTCAAATGCAACAGTTAATGAATAGAAAATTTCTAATTGATATTTTGTTCAAAAGTACTCTCATTCTATTTTAATTAAAACCCTAAAAGAAGTTAAGTCAGAAAAGTTATGTCTTTTTTTTTAGTCTTAAATCCATTCATTAAATTTTCATCTCAGTATTCGAAATTTATTTCAGTGCTAGACTAGAATCAGCCTGAGTGTAAATGTAATTAAAAAATTATTAGGAATTACTGTCTGCTTTTAACAGAATTTAAACAATTTATTTTATTTCATTCTGAAAATACATTTACAGGATAAATTCAAAATTTCTTATTGCAAGGGTCTTCCAGAAAGAGAAGGTTTTTTGAAGTAATCAAATAAAAACGAAACATATCAACACAAAACTATATTTACAAAGTCAAAATACCTTACTCTCTTTTTCAATGTAGTCGATGCGGCCGCGGTAGCCGAGTGGTCAAGGTATCGGATCGTGGCTGGCCTTGTCACGAGTTCGAGCCCAGTACCACTAAAGACCCGCCATATAGGGCAGCAATGCACGTTAAATCTGTTGAAAGCTCAAACGTTCTCCTGTTCGCGTGGTGTGGTAGTTAAGAGAGAGGGGTGCCTGCTCAGGTGTCGTCCACGTCACATGACCATGGTTCAAAATTACGTGGTTCGTCGCTAAAACCCTCATGTGAACTGTGCGCCGTTAATATTCACTTACTCACTCTATGTAGTCGGCATAGCTGTAAAGGTACTAATTGTAACATGAGACCAATATTTCAATTTCGATGTCATTCTGCCGCCAAAGATCTAATTTTTAGATTTACTTTTCAAGTTTGAGGTCTTCATCATTTGTGAACCGTGTTTCACTCTCAAATATTCCTTTAGCCGCTGTTTAAAGAGTCTGATGTACGTTAAATATGAGAAGGTCCAAAGTCCTTTCGCTGGCTAGTTGTGATAGTTTGGAGAGAGAGGGAAGCGCCTTCTGAAGCAACGTCCTCGTCACATGACCAAGGTTCAAAATTAGAGGTACATCGCCAACAGTCCTCGTGTTGCTTTATAATGCGACATTGATAAACACTCTCTCTTTAGGTATCGGGAATGGTGCTGAGTCAGGGCTGTAAGGAGGGAATGTCGATGTTTTCACTTTCTATTCGGGCTGATGTATGTGGTCGTGTATTGTTACGAATGTTCCTTGTTTTGGATATCTCACCTGTCATTAATATGTTTCATAATGACCTATGAGGTTGTTGTGACTCCTTTCGGCATAACCCTTTATCTACCGACGGTACTTATAAGTACCACTCACTTTAAATTTACATAGAATAATCATTTTTACGAATACTCTGACGATACTTAGTAGGAATATTCTTTGAAATCCACTCTTTCAAGATATATGGCAAGACGGGTTTTATGATGAGCGTTTTAGAGGGGAAGGAGATTAGTTTTATAGTAAAACTTGCATTTTCAGTTCACGGCTTTTTCAGCGGATTGCGAAGATTGACATTTTTGGTCCGAAAAAATAGTTAATGTCAAAAGGTAAGTTTCTTATTTATTCCGTATATTAATGAAGACCTTAGAAAATGATTTATTTGACTATTTATTTTCAGTGAACAGTGTGTATAATTAATTTTACAGTTAAATATCTTTAATTAATTAATTAGCTCCAAACGCATTAAATTTCTCAAAGATGAGTATTTTGTTTATATATATATCCCTTAATTTTCAATGTAGTGATTCAAAAACAAATATTGCATGGAAAAAACTGCCGTAATCATAAAAAGCTTTATGTAATGTTCCTGAAGTAAAACACCGGTTCTCCTGAGTTTTGTCTTCAATTTTTGTTATCGAAATGATGGCCCCACATTCTAATCATCTTCATGCACAATGGAGGCCGCGGTAGTCTGGTGGTCATAGTCGCGAACTTAAGGTTGGAGGGTAGCGGGTTTGAGTTCTGGTTCCACTGACCCGCTGTGTATAGGAGGCTGATGCACGTTAAATCTTTCGAGGCTCAATGTCCTCCCGTTGGTGTGGTGGGGTAGTTAGGAGAAATGATGCCATTTTATTCGTCGTGTCTTCGTCACTTGATCGAGGTTCGTTGCCAATAGCTCTCTTGTTGCTTTATAGTGCCAGTTAATACAGCTTTCCCTCGCTCATCAAGCCTCATTACTTCACTGAAGACTGATTTATTGCGCTATCATCCGTAAATATTCTATACTTGCAAATTGATTTTTATTGGTTGAATATTTGGCGCAACCAGAAAACTAATGAAAACACTGTCCATTTGGTGGAATTTATTATGTGCGCAGTCATTTTTGAAGCTAAGACGCATGACCATTGAACAACAAAACTCGGGTCACACTGAAGCGAGAGAAGTATCTATACACTTATAATTTATATGTGTGGTGCGCATGCATTCGCGGTGATAGGGATCGGCACCGAGGATGGAGCGTAATCATTTTTTTTATTTTGCCACCAGCTCAAAGGTAACTTGATTGTGGTTCAAAATTACGTGGTACGTCTCCAAAAGTCCTCTGGAAACTTCTAAATGCTATGTTAATAATCAAGTAAATCACCCCACTTTTTTTAAATAAAATTCTAGGGACTGGTCAAAAAATTCGATTTATAAATTTGAGAAATTCGACTGCATTTTTCCCAATTAACTTTAACACATTTTCTTTATTTCAATGTATAGGGAAAACCGAAAATCTTAGCCTGATTATAAAACTTTTTTACAAAATAACCATTTAATATAATATTGGAACTTTTGTACCATTAGATAGGCCAGTTTAAGTAGTTTTATTAGGCAGTATATGGCACGGATGCTACTTCGAGTCACCTTAGAAAACATCATTTTTTGTCGAAACGGCGTTCATTCGAGAAAAAGCCCAATGTGTGCTTTGGTTTCTCGAAACGAAGTCGCGCATTAATATTTAGCAACAAATTTCGACATTGCTATGAAAGCAAACCTCATGGTATAAAATCAGTAAGACAATGGTAAAAAATGTTCAAAGAAACGGACAACGATAAAGATCTTCCTATAAGTGTTTGGTCTTGTGCAGTGGTTCCCAAACTTTTTAAACCCATTCACCCTTTTTTATAGTCAAAACTTGCCCACGGACACCTTTTTAAAGCCAAAATTTTCTCAAGGACCCCAAGTGAAAAAGCTACATAAATACATAATATATAAATTACAAATTTAAAGCAACACTTTGTTGAAGAATTATTTATTGAAATTATAACTTTTTAAAATAAAATTTAAAAAAAATTAATGATTTGAAAGAATTTTATGAAATGTTATGAGCGTATGTTTCCGTCTCAATGTTTCTGAGTAGCAACCACAAATTCTTCGAGTACTAGTTTTTAGTGGGTTTCTTTTTTGTTTGTGATGAGATTTTTTACGGCACTGAATTTTTTCATTCTACCAAATTAGAAGACTGGAAAGTAGTCAACATCTTCTGTACAATAACCCATAATGAAGGATATGAAAGTGGGATCTGTTTTTGTAACCAGAATTTGTGGTATCCTTGTTCAAACATTGGTTTTAGCCCCTCATTTGCGGATACTTCAATAAGATGCACTTGTATTAGTATGGATTCATCTGTGTTTAGGATCTGGGTTAGTACACACACAAAAAGGGTTCAACATTGAAGAGAATAATTGTTTTTTATTTAAAATTCCATAAAAATAAAACTGGTGTAAATTTTTTTTATTTTATATTAAATCTTGAGCGGACCCCCTGACGTTGTTCATGGATCCCCAAATCAATTTTAATTTTTCATGGACCCCCTGAAAAATATCGAGGTTCCTTTTGGGAACCATTGGTCTAGTATAAGTGAAACAACAGTTGAACACGTTCGATAATCGTTTCAACGGAGCTATAAATCAAATTGTGAAACATCACGTAAACTTCAACTATCACAAACAAATTTCGTAAGAAATCTTCATAAAATACTTAGGTTGTATGCTTATAAAGTTAAAGATATATTAAAGAACACCTGGTTGGAACTTGAATACTGGTTATACATATGAACATTCTCTGTGCTTCCAAGTGAGCATTTGTTAAAATTTACTAAAGTAAATGGCCTTAACAAAAAAACTCATAACATTAAAAGGGAAAGTAGACACGTGCAATTATGTCAGAAGGATCAGCTATAGCAGTGCCATCGAACATAGGACATGTAACAATGAAACTTGCTCGTGGTAGAGGAGATATATCAAAAGTAAAGTCATACTATTCATAGATGCGTTCATGTAAGAACAATGCGTGTTAGCATTGTTTCTAATTGTAGAAGATGAGCTAGATGCTGACATCTAGCAGCGAATGGGTGCAGTCTATGTCGAGCACTGCTGAGTTGAAACAATTGGTGCAAAAGTTTTCGTGAAGGGTAGCAAACGAGATCAGATCTTCATGACAATGCCGATTCAATTCACCCAGACAACCTTAAAAAATTCCGTTGAAAAATGTTGGAACACCCACCGTACAGTCCAAATTTGTCTCCCTCAAACATTCCATATTTTTCCACTTACGTTTCCATTCGGACGATGAGTTGAAGGAAATACAGGACTTCTTCGAGAAATAACGACGATCTTTCTGCAGAGAAGGCGTTGACATACTGTCGAAACAATGAGACCTGTTAAACAACGCCCAGGACGATTTATTTTGTTTTCCAATAAAGGTATTCCTTTTATTCAATTTTTTCACTTTTCATCTGGGCAACCCTTATACTTAACCCCTTAACTGTAGCATATATTTCAGAAAAATGGACCAGAAATGGAAAATTTTTTTGACTGTTTAATTTTGCTCTTTATATTATTATAAAAGTAAGAAAATGGTTTTTTTATTACAAAAATAAAATTTTAAATGCAATAACTACTATATTTATAATTTTTACATATACATGAAAAAGTAATGGGTTACACATCTTATTCAATTGGAAAAAATTAAAAAAAACTTTGAAGCTAAATATAATATAACTATTATAATATAATATAAAAACAGAACATACACACACAAAATATGATTTTCAATACATACATTTTACAAATATTTTACAATATAGTCATTGGCGAAACGGAGAACATCTGCCCCCCGCAAAGTCAAGTTTAGGGCCTCCAAGTTGGATTTTACAAAGAGTAAGTACTTGGCGTTAGTCAGGCTTTGGGGTCCTCTAGAATCCTGCCCCCCACGCAATATGGAGGTTGCGGGGGTGTACGTTACGCCACTGAGTATGGTATGTCTTAAAACATGGTGATACACACACAAGCCCATATCGGGGCACGAATCGGTTCGGGCATCACAAATACTGCACGTAGTTGCCCGAACTGTATTCGGGCGACACTGGCGGTAAATATATCGTATAGCGGTGGAGAGGGCTCCAGAGTCGAAAGTCTACCATTCTTGTATCACTTTTGATTTTGCCGATTTTCGGGAACAAAAACAGTAAAAAAAACTTATTATTGAATAAATAATGAATTAATTAAAACATTAATGATTAAAAACAAATATTAATTAAACACAGTAAGACCCCCTTAATGTTTCGTTTAGCGCACTCCTTACAATTATAACTCGCAGCGCTACGGGGATTCAGCGAAGTTGTGTTTCTCCCCTCATAACATATCTGAAATAGTCATCAATTAGTGGAAAATATTTGAAACATTTTGACATTATTGTCCTAAAATTTATGAAACTATAACGCACTCAGCTCGCGAGCATATCGAAAAAAATAAAGAAACGTTAATTTTTCTCCTGATATAATTTATGTTTATCATCGCGCTCGGTTCGAAACTCAGACCCTGAGAAAATTCTAAGATAAACATTTCATCACTTTAATTATTATTGAAATAGTATATTGCCATGATTCACTGTATTCAGCCGGGCGCATAATAAATTTGCTAGTCATTTATTTGATTGACCTTCAAACTTACTGGTAGGGTAAAGTTTCATATCTTTTATGTAAAAAGAAGAGTTTTACGATATTTGTAAAGAATTGATTGATAAGAACTTTTTGAAGGATTATCTGATTGGCTAAGATTTATTTTTACGAGTAATCGAAACAGCATAGTGAGAAACGGCAATTTTTTTTACAGGGGGGCAGAGTCTGTATTGAAGGAAGTCTGAAACCATTCTTGTATCATGAAACGAAAGGAAAATTTTCAACTCCTTTTGATTTTGCCTATTTTCAAGAAAGAAAAAGGAACAAAAAACATGCACGTTAAATTTTTGTAAAAGCTCAAAATGTCAACCTACGAGGTCCGTCTCTAAAAGTTTGAACAGTGCGACGTTAATATTCACTCACTCGATCATGAATGTACTTGAACAAAATTGACAGCTTTGCCAGCAAGTAACGCTGTAATATTAGTATCTTTGCTTTTCGTCCTTTATTAAGGTCTATCACGGTTTGAAAGCCGGTAAGTATACTTTCTCTTAATTAAATTATTCACGAATTCCAATTTGTATCGTGTAGAGTAAAATAATTATAAATAAATGATTGGGGTGACTGAGGGTTTCCCCGGGTTAAAACATTTTGAAGTCTTCTCGCTTTAAATATTAAAAAGTAACACAATTATTCTTCATAGGAATTTTATATTTTTTTCATTACTTTAACATTAATTCTAAATGCTAATTCTGTGATTCTTAAAATTACAGTTCTTTTAAACTACAATTATAGCATTTATCTAAAAAAAATCATTTTACGCTACGGGGATTCAGCGAAATTGTTATATTTTTTAAAAAAATTTTCGAAAATATATACATAACGAAATAGTGTAGCTGTGTTTCAAAGTTTTTGTTTGTATCACTGTTCTAAATTAATCTAAGTTTTAATTATCAGTGACTTCCATGGGCTTGTCTTGTAGAGCAAAGTTTTTCAAAGAAAGGTTTAATATCAGATATTGACACTGAGTTATTTTTCTTTATTTAGCTGAGATCTATATTTTGTCTTCAAAGCAGCCACCGCAGGTTTAACATCTGATTTTCAAAAAAAAATGGTAATAGTATACGGACGCATTTTTATCATTTGATTGAACAGTTTGTTGACATTATTGTAATTATAAATTTATGTAATACCTATATCGACGCTCCAGGGTTAATACAGTGAAGCACTTTAAATATTAAAAAAATTTATCATGAATTTGTATATGATTGAAAAACAATTCTAAATGAAATTCTGTAAGGCTTAAAAAAGCATTTCACTTTAAACTAAAATGCAATGATTTAAAAATCATTTTACATTTTTGTAAACATTGTCGCCAATCTCAAATTCAGTGCTGTTTTATTGAATTTGGCAACTCAGCCGGTATACTTTTTAACAAGATGCTAATTAATTAATACTAAATTGAACAAAATAAGCAGAAAATTGCAAAGCAAAGAAAAGACTGAATGATCTGACTGACTTAGAGATATTTATTTGTTTTTATTTTATAAGTATAATATTCATAATAATTATATTTTTTTTATTTTTGTAAAAAGTATACAAAAATAAATGTTTAATTTTTTTTATTTTTTTATTAAAAACTTTTGTAGCTTTAGCATCAAAGTTCATAATTATTAAATTTAATATCTAACCGATAAAAATTTTCGAAAAGGAAGGCGCCATCTTGAGAAGCACCTATAACTACAGTGGCCAAATATTAACAAAAATTTATCATGTGTGATGATGCAACCAGAAAAAGAATAGAAACCTGCAAGTTTAGAAGATTAGATTCTGTGAATTTCTCAAATTAGTGCTGCATTGAATTTGGCAACTTTGATGGACAAAAACAGAAAATTGGAAACACCCCTGCGTTTTTATATGTATATATTCGTGTATATTTTTATTTTGTAAGAAATAAATGTTTGGTTTTATTTTTTTTATTAAAAAACATAATTATTAAATTTAATATCTAACCAATTTTCTATCCATCTTCCCCTACACCATTATTTACATGTTAAAATAGCCTCGTTTAGCGCTGTTTCGCATTAGGCTCTACTTTGATGGAACATATCCCCCGCGTTAAGCGGGGTCTTACTGTACTATATACTTAAAATTATAATCAAAAAAAATTCAAGGGCTTTGGAGGAGGGAGAAACCCCTAGGACACACCCATTGTGTGCGCCACTGTTCTAGTTATAATAGTTAGAGCACAATAAATATTTATAATCAGGGCACAAGATATTGGGTTCACCTAACATATTTATGGTAATTTAAGTAACTTAAAACAACAATTGATACATTTTTCATTAAAAAAAATTATTTTTACGTATACTTTAACGTACAATTTATTTTTACATAAAATGCTCGATTTGACAAGATGTCAGAATAATACATTCTTATCAAAACATTCACGTTCTAAAAAAAACTTCTTAATTAGGTGACCTCACAATCCGCAGCGTTGTCTGCACCAAACCCACTTACCCACCGAAGCCACCCACGAGTTCTTCGAATATTCATATCTCATCAGGGATGTGCCCATTTAATTGCGGCAGTTTGTTCACAATGGGTGTGGTGATTATACGGGGGCTTAGCTGATAAGAACGCAGGGGGGAGGGGAAGGCTATGACGTGCTGCCGCGAATGAATGAGCGTGGTAGCGGATGAGCAATTGCAGAGCAATCCCCAGTTCAACACCTGCGTCCTGTTGAGCTGCATTGTCAGCTGCCGTAGTCCACCCCCATCTGCTAGAGCTCATCAAGCTGCAATCACCTGATTGTTTATTTTATCGGGCCCATCAGCCCATCCCTAAATTAACTCTTCTCCACTTTTGGGGGATTTGTACAGGTTATCTAAAAATAATCTTTTTTTGAATATATATCTTCAAGATATGTTTTTATACTTTTTGACTATATTTGAAGGCTATTATTATTATTAATAATCGTAATGAAAAACACCAGTTAATTAATTTTATTTTCCTATTATTCGAATTCTTTGGATACTGTGTCTTAATTGTTATTGTTAGTTTTTTTGTCTATAATAAAGAAAATTAATTGCTATATTTTTTCAAATCTAAGCCACCTTTTTTCCCCCAATATTAATACTACTGAAAATAGGGTCTGGCTTAGAATCGAAGATGGAAAATTTCGTTGAATCGGAAAATTAAATTTGTTCTCTTTTAGAGCAACTACAGGTTCCAGTATGTATTTAAAAGTTTTAAATAATGGTAAAATAAATTAATTATTCACTTATTAGTAGCTCCCATTTTAATTCTTTTTTTTAATTTCGTAAACATTGGGGACCTTTTTACACTATTTTTTAAAAAATTTTCACAAAAAATGTGTTGAGAATTGGAGGTGTGGCTTAGAATCGATTGTGGCTTAAATTTGACTAAATACATAGTCCATATAAAATTAGATACACGAATCTTGAGAATTTGGCTAAAAGATTAATTGAGAAAGAATTCTTTTACATAGCCCGTTATATGCTATAAATTTATTAGTTTTGATATTTAGTCAAATGCAGTCAAAAGATCCGTGAAAAAAAGTAAGACAGATGATTACATTAAAAATTGTAACTTTTTAAAATCTAGGATTGATGCAGAACTAAGTTGTTTTGATAAAATTTATAATGAATTCAATTTTAAAATCATAAATAATTTTCTCTACGCCAATAGATTTTTCATAATTTTGTGTGCGTGGGGAACGTTTTTCTTTAAATTCTTAATTAAAACTTTATTTCTGTTCGAAATATACAAACTTTTAGTCTTTGGACATATTGATAAAACCACATTGATTTATTATGTGCCTTTTTTGCATCTTAATAAAAAATATTTTTCTATCCGGAGCAATATTAATTTATGTACAATTAAACTAAACTAAACTCAGTGGGAGAACAGCTCATTAGGGTCAAGGCCTACAGCTCCCTTCTCAGTATACGTGACCATTGGGTGCTGAGTTGTATGAGCAGATGTCCCGATTAGGTGGTCAGTCAGAAGCGAGACCCCCTGTGTTTAAGTTCCCAAGCAAGCTTGGTACTCATTTATTTACCCCTGAAGGGATGAAAGGCTGAGTCGACCTTGACCAGCCAACACCTCTGAGGTGTTGGGGAAGCCCGAGGACAGAACCCGGACCTCTGACGTGAAAGCGCGATGCGCTGTCACTGGGCCTTACTTATATACAACTATTGATCTAAAATGAATACACAGTGTTTGGTATAAATAACAGAAAATATCAAATATCAACCAAAATAATAATAAAAAAAATTGTACTGTTTTCTCCTAGAATTCAATTTTTGGAGGCTATTTCCTAGGTACAATTCTCTGTTATGAGAAGATTCTGCCAAATTCGGTTAACTCATTCTCAGTGTTAAATGTTCAATGAAAATCAAAAAATGATTTTGTAAAACTTGTAAAATTAAACATAACTTATTTCAGAATCATGAGTGAAAAATAAGTAAGTTATCCGTTAGAAACAGGCTGTAGAGTAAATGCCATTTATACAAAGTTTTGTGCCATCTACTTCTTCCTCTCTTGAAATTCTAATTTAAATTTTATCAGTTGATTTAGAATTGATAAAAATATAAAAAGATGAAAACAGTAACTGGCAAAGTGCGGGGCGCGCCCCCCTATGGGGGGATGATAACCCTACGTGGGGGAGCACCAGCATGTCAAAGTCGAAAATAAAAGATCATTTAAAAATTTATTTGCTTGCGGAAAGGAAGCAAAAAAACCAAACAAAAATGCATTCTAACATAATAAAAAATATATATTCATTTACATCGATATAATATACTTATAAATCATCACTACTGCACAATGTATTTGTTCATTATAATTTATCAAAACTAAATTAAGAACAAGTTTAATAATTACTAATATCCCCCTCCCCGGTTTTGTATTACGGAGCAAAAGTTTTCAAAGGAAGGTTTAATGTTAAAAATTCACTCTCCAAGTTATTTATTTTATTTTTAGCTGAAGTCTATATTTTGTTTTCAAAGCAGCAAAACAGAAAATCCGGTTTCACAAAGGTAGGGTGTTGAAAATGATAATAGTCTACGAAATTCTTTTGCTTTCAGTGCAGAAAATTCCTCATCCATCTCTGCCCCAAAATCAAAAAGTAATTTATAACTAAATTACTTTTGAAAAGACATTTAATTTAATGAAAAAAATATTTTGCAATCTGTTTCAATCTAAGAAAATTAAAAGAAAAAGTAACATAATAATAATTATTATATTATTTAAAAGTAAATTATTTAAAATATCTATTACTTAAAAAAACATATACAAAATTTAATATTTATATTGATAACTCGTACGGTTTATAATTAAGGTCGTATTGTAGTTTTAACATCAAATTACATTTTAATAACGTGTAATGCATTGTTAATGAATGTGGAAGGGGGTGCCATGAAAGTTATGATTGAAAATTGGGTCGCATAATTTGAAAGTTTGAGAAGCACAGTATTAAAAGCAATTGCAATTTTTTGAATGTTGCGCTTCAGAAATCATATAAATATATTATTTCACACGTTTTAATGCAAATCTACTAAATAGAAATAGTCTTTAGATTGAGATACTTTTTTTATATATTTTATTGATGTTCACCTAAATAATACACCATTAAGAATTTTTTTATGCACCTAATTTTACATTTTTCTTAAGTTAATTACTGCAATACATGATTTATGATTCAATAACACATATAATAGCAAAAAATTTTTGCTTTATTCTTACAACGAGCCCCCCCATATTTTAATATTTTGAATCTAGAAAATGAAAACTTGTTTCATCTATTACCCTTTCACAAATAATTTTTCATTTAAATTAACTTACAATAAATGTAAGAGATACCAAAAGTCAATATAATCTAATATATTTGAGGATCTTTTTTTTTTTTTTTTAAAAAAAAATAGTAACTTTGTGAGCGAAATCTACATCAACAATTCGAAGCAAGACAATTTAAATCATATTCTGCGACTTTAAAAAAGTCATCCTTAAATGCTTTGACATTTTGTTTTGTTCTGATTCAAATATCAAAAGGGGGTCTATTCACCGATGCGTGAAACAGCTACGTATTTTCCTCTCTCATGCCCAATCTTATCTTTCTACTTCATTAAATTTTCGAGAAAACGCTCTCTCTCTCTCGTCTGTCTCTTAAAACGGAAATTAATTGTCGAAACATAAAGTGCAACGGCACATACTACAGATTACATCTTTTCTTGTTTTTAATTCTTTCACATGCACGCAATAGTGCAGGGAAAAGGGGCAACGCTCTGTTTTGTTGGAAGAGAATGTATCTCTTTCCCCCTCCCCTCCTCCGAATCTTTTAAAACTTTTAGTGCTTTAAATATCATTCGTCTGTCTGTTCCCTAGCTCTCTCTTTCTACATTCAGCAATCGTAAACTTAGTTATTATCCATTTTCCGTGGAAAGTTTTAGTTCTCTCTTTCTTAGTCTCGAAACACTGATTTCGATCGTCAAACATTTTCTCCTGTATTTGTCATTAGTACTTACGATTCACTTACACTACGCTTGCTTAAAATCTGGGACGAGGCTAATGTCACGTGAGCTGAAATATACGGTAGCGCGTAAAATCTTAATGGAAAACGTAATTGATTATTTTTTTCTTTTCTTTTTCTCCTCGTATTTTGTATTTAAATTTTCCCGTTTCGATCTTTCACTCGTATAATTTTTATTTTTTATTATTTATTATTATTATCATCAAAAGTTTTAGTTTTTCCTTCGCAAGAGAGCACTGGAAAATTAACGTTGCATTAAAGTTGGTATTAGGTATGCATGATGAATATTAATGGAAATCTTTTAAAAAGTATTTCGCGAGTTATGAAATGACATTTAAAACAAACTGAAAGTACCACTATGCATTAACGAAGTATAAATATCTTTCCGTGCTTTTTTTTCTTCTTTTCTACCAAAAAGTATTACTTTTTTTTCCTGCTTCTGAATAAGTATGCGCGGCGATTCATTTGCACAAAACATTCCATGGATTGATGCGTCAATACGGCATGGCAAATTTCTCTAATTGTGTTTGGTTCCACCATTAAAGTTTTGTTTCTTCTGCACTGGCGAAATGTTGCTTGATATTTTAAGAAATTACATTTCAGCTAGCGGATCGATTAATGGATAGATGAGGAGAAGTTTAAAATAATAAACAATTCTCTAGAATTGTTTGCTGAAGAAATGGCTTAGTAAATGGCTTATATATATATATATATATATATATATATACCAAAAATATATTTATATGTTTAACTTGTCTCTAAAAGTAAATATATCTCAGAGATTTTGCAAGTTTGAAGCATTTTCTAGAACTATTTAATATAAGGGAGAAAAATAAAGAATATCTAACACAGATATATATTTTTCAGAACAATGTTGTTATCTGATGGATTACGATGTTTGAAGAACTAATGATGAAGTAACTAAGGAGTATCATTGGACTTAGATGGGTATGTAGTTCTTTATATTGCTGTTCAGCAAAAAAGCTTTCAAATATTTGTTGTCCTAAAATAAATGTAATCTTAAGTTACCTCATAACAATTGTGAGCATGTTTGTAAATGTATGGAGTGAGAATAGGTGTAAATATAAGAAGTGAGAATGGGTGTAAATGTAAAGAAAAATGGATATTTTTAACAAAGTTTTCTGTTGTTTTCAGAACTTACAAATTACTCTCATTTTGAAAGTTAGGAAATACAATTCCTTTCCTTTCTGTTCACATTTTTTAAAGAAAAATATGAATAAATGTTTTCATTGGCAGTACAGAGAGAGAAAGAGAGAGAGAGAGAGAAAGTTTTAGATATTTTTATATAAAACATGTTTAAAAAACACGTGAAAGATTTAAGAATGGATGTTTAATGGACTAAGATGGATGAAAAGATTTAAGAATGGTTTCAAAAATAAATTCAGGTGCTATCTTTGAAAATATTCTTACAAAAATCACGCGGCCATTTTTCGAAATTGTTCGCTTTTCTTGAGAAATTCTGGGCACGATGAATGCACATTGAAAATTGAGGCTGTGGAAATTATTCTTTAAGTATTTGTTTCTTAAGTATTTACAGAATATTTCCGTGTGTATAAGCAGATAATTGTTGGGACATTCTTAAAGTTAAATCAAGAGAATCGCGCGGCCTATATATACGAATTCGTTAATGCTGGGTGAGTGCATATTAACGTCGCACTATTCAGCTACCCTAGGGCTTTTAGCGACGGACCTCGTAATTTTGAACTATGATCAAGTGGCGAGGATGACACCTGAGTTGGCACTTACCCTACATTAACTTCTACAACACACCAGTGGGAGGACGATTGAGCCTCGATATGTTTAAACCTGCATCGGCCCCCTTTGCAAAGCAGATCTTCAAATGTACTAGGCTAGAACTCATGACACGCCGGCCACGAGTCCATTACCTTGACCACTAGGGTACCGCAGTTATACCCGCTAATCTCGGAAAAACAGTTAAGAAAAAAAAATTTAGTAGTTTTCGTTACCATTGCGCAAGCCATTTTAATATCATTTAACTTTTTAGCAATCTTAATAGGAACTTTTCATCAAAAAACAAAACAAAAAAAAACGGTAACATGAATCCTTCAAATTTAGTGTTAGAATCAGAGTTTCCAAGTAGTTCGTAAAATTCACATTCTCTCATTAGGATGTTTGAACCTGTAGTTGAAAATTAGACATATGCAAATTTTTCTCTTCCCGCTTATTTTCTTAAAATGGCGCTGAATGTTAAGAATAACATAAAAACAGGAAATAGTGTATAAATAGGGAAAATGTGATAGTTCCAGATAGGATTACTGGTTGGCGTCTGGCGTTATTTTAAGCCAATTAATATTTTGTCATTTGTTATATTCAGTCAATATTTTGAACGCTTAGCGACATTTTTGATGGCTTGTTAATAAGCTTGAAACTTGCAATATTTTTTTTCAAAATTCGGCTTACATATGGGTTTTTAACTTTGGTTAAAATTTTGAAGAAAAACACACTCCCGTTTTATACATGCATCAGCTTACGTTGGGAAATATATGGTTTATTATATATATTTTCACACGCAAAGCATTTTTTAAAATTTTGTATTTCATTAATTATTCAATTATTTTACTTATTATTAACATTTAAATTCTTTTACATTAAACTATTTTATTCTGCTATTTATATATTTTTAAAGTTTCTTTTTTTATACAATTCAATATTTCTTTTAATTTTAAACTTATTTTGAATTTCTATTTAAAAGTATTATAATATATGATAAGGAGGAAAATATATATTGATTCTCATTCTTAGTTTTTTAAGGTAAAAAAGAAAGGTTTAAGCATTTTATAAAAAAATATATAGCAACTCTCTCTCTCTCTCTCTCATTATCTAATTCAATCAATATATATTATTCACTGCAGAATTATTATTTTTTTTGAAGAATTAAATTTAATTTTCATTTATAAAAGAAAATGAAATGCTTGAAAAATTTTAAAACATTTTTAACAATATAACTTAATAAATAATACATACCAGAGGAAACAACCAAGAATACGCATCTTTTTATTAAATTACTAAGTATATATGTATATATATATAATTTTAAAGGTATTTCAGCACTATACTAAAAATATGTGCCGTCTACATATTTAGCTAGCAGATTTGTGACGTGCTATTTATATATATAAATACATACTTAAAAATTTTGGGAAAGTTTTCAAAATACCAACACAAGCGGTAACTTTCTTTTTCTTTTATTAAAAAAATACCGTAAAACTACACAAGCGGTAAGATTAACGTCTTCAGCTGCACGAATTTCAATTTTGAACCATTTGACGTGGACGACATAACTAAAAGTAAACACACGTATTCGTAAAACTATTTCGAATCGATCCGTGCTTGGCTACGCCCATTCCTTTTTATAGATAGAATTTCTTTTCATGAAAACACAAAAATTAAAAGCTATTTTCAATTACATTAATTTTATCGATTTTATTATAGTTATACATTTTAAAGAGCTTTTAAGTAAATTGAATTGTATTTCTATTTTACATATCAACATGCTTTGATTTTCTCTTGTGTAATCCAATCATACAAGATGCTTTAAAATTAAATGTTTTGCTAATTAGTAAAATCATTAAGTGCTTACGAAGATGCAAGGAAAAAGATGAATTTTACAAAAAAATACTTTATAGATTTTTACTGAAATATTGCAGCAATATAATCTGAGTTATCTTATTTGAACATTGAAAGCTTTAGTAATGTGATACTGATAAAATGAAATAAAAAAAAACGAAGATATATTCCCAAAATAAAGTTAACTGCTCTAATTTAATTGGTGTTTTCGAAAATGTCTATTCAATTCATTATATATCACAGGTAATACAATAATGCATTTAAACTATAAACTCAATTCATATTTCAATAATTATCATAAATCCTTCTCTATATAAAAAGAGTTTTTCGCAATGCTACAATAAATTTACTACGCACTATTGCAACAATGCCAACGTTCAAGATGACTCGCCAAGTTTGCAACCCCAATTTCACGCTGTCCTTCACGCTGAATTGGCAACCACGTGTGCTTCGTTTTATACAATGTTGCCAAAGCGGTTGCGATAGCACATTATTGCAGGCTCTCGCAGAAAAACATTGCAACGATTGCCTGGACTGAAATCCATGCTTGAGAAGAAAGCCATGTTTTCATACGAATACTTATTAACAATCAATGGTACTAAATACTCAATTTTCCGGGAAGCTGCAAGCGCTGCATATTTATCAAAATCTGAAGACTTTATTCTTGAAGTTTTGAACGATGAGTGATTAATTTAAATGTAAAAGAGTGCCAAGAACGAATTTTGGCGAAAAAAAAGAGCAAATAAATAGGGTTACATGTGATTCATGTAAATTACAATTTGAGAAATGAGTATAAACAGTTGTATAATTTTTACAATGGGGGTTGGTCTCACCATCAGGTAGGTACCCCCTGGTATACTATAATAAAAACTAGTTATTTTTTTTAAAAAAAATAATTTTATTCTGTCGTTCTTGTAGCAAAACTCTTGTGTTAATTAAACATTTTTTATTATTTCTAAATTAAAATAAAAAAACATATATTGAGGATTATTTAAATTATTGTATTCATTATTATTCAAATTTTATTACTTAAATCAATCTAGTTATTTGAATTATTATATGTTGAGCTGCATAATACACATTGTTTGATTAAATTAATAATTTATAATTTTTTAAAATAAAAACTAGGGGTGGAGACGGATAAATTAAAATAGTCTGAAATATAGTCTCGTTGTTAAAGCAGAACTTGTGAAAAGAAAATAATGATGCCCTTGCTCTATGCACACCCACGTGTATTGTTTAATTTATATACTATCGTCTGTTCTTTCTCCTCACTCTTACTCTGCTTTGGGGGTGGAAATTAAATCTGGGAATTGATCCAATGAGGAAATAATTAAGAAATGCCGTGCCAGGACTCCATTAGAAGACCAAAAGGGTCCTTAAGTAGCGAGAGAAAATTAAGAGCTGAAAGAAAAAGAAAAGAAGATTGCATGAGAGAGATAGAACAGAAAGTTGATATTGTGCCTTGTGCTTCTAGGTTTGTAAAAAATCATTCCATTCTGTCTTTTAATGGATTGGAGGGAGGAAAAAAATGCTCTCATGAATATTTATGAGATTTTTGCTCATTGCACACAAAAAATAACACAAAGAATAACAATAATTCTGGCAGATATTGGGCCATTAAAAAATTGAAATTTATTCCTGAGTTTGATTACATAGGTTTATGACTATACTCATTATCATATGAAATCTGGAGAATAACGTAAATGATGTGTTTTAGATATTTATTTATATTTTTATTTATGAACACGTATTAAAAATAAACTAATAAGTAAAAAAATATGTTGAAATTACTTAAACCTAAGCGTACCACCCATCCGGTTCTGTGGTTAGTGACACTGACTTTTGTGCCGTTGGGGCTGGAAACGAATCCCGACGTCAGCGATGCTTGTAAATGTATAGTGTTTGTGCGGCATGGGGGCACTCTCAATATTCGTCCAATTGCAAATCCTCTCTAGAGGTTGATGGAAGGGGAAGAGAAATGGAAGACTCTCCTGACCACTCCTCAGGGTATTCTCCCTCAAAATTGGGGTGGGACCGACGCAGTTTATACTGTCACCTGCATGGTGCTCAAAGCTGCCGCTAATGATAGGCTTAAAATCTAACCTTTTGCTACGATGAATTTCGTGAGCTTCTATCCGGCACCGTTCGATCAGATGGCTTTAGCAACAACAAACGTATTTTATCAACTGTATAAAAGTGATTTAATAAATGGATTGCTGTTGATATAGGTGATCGGTTGATAAAAACCAAAAAAGTATTGCTGTTGATATAGGCGATTGGTAGATAAAATCCAAAAAGCTCTGCTGTTGGCATTGGTGATCAGTTGATAAGATCTGAAAAAAGGTTGATGTTGATATAAGTTTGTTTGTGTTGTGGCTAATGTGACGTAGTCAGAACGAGGCTCACGAAATTCATCGTGGCAAGGGGCTAGAAGTACGCCTGTCATTGGCGTAGGCATTGAGCATAATACAAGTGACAGTACGAATTAGCTCGGCGAAATTCCCCGAAGGGACGATAGATGACGACATCACCTATCTCCGACTCCCCAATTTAGGCATGGAATTGAAGGGGAGGGAAATATTCTCCAGTTCCCTGCACTCGTGATTCAGCCCACAAGACTTTCGGACCCACTGATTTAACGAGCATGTACTCCGTGTGTACTCTGAGGGTATTTGGTGACACGGGCATCGAACCAGACCGTCTGGTCTGAAGTCCGACACTCTAACCACTAGGCTACCCACGGCCTCTGATATAAGTAATTGGTTTACAAAGCCCCCAAAAACGTTGTTGTTGATATAGGTGATTGGTTGGTGAAATCTAAGAAAAAGCAAGGAAAATAAATGAAGAAATAAATTTAAAAAAAACTTAAATAAGAAAAATCTTTCATGAGACAATTTTCATCTAATATTAAGGGTTCGAAACATGGATTTTTTAAAAAATTGCTTGTACACTGAAAATCATATTGTGACAATACCTGCTTGTAATACAAGCATTTATTTTATTGTCAATAACCAAAGTGTGTTACATCTATAATCTTTCAATTATTTTACTTTATTTATTGTAAGATATTTTTTTTTATTATTTTGCTGTGTTTTTTAGTTCGTACTGAGTCTAATTGTTTTCTATATAATATTTTGAATTGAGATATTTCTTAAAGATCGTTTGGCTTTCAAAAATCTAATTCCTATCGCGAATTGATTATTTTTTTAAAAAATAGTCTGCGGATTAAATGTTTTAAATTTGTTTATCGTTTGTTGCTTAATTTGAAAAAATATATCTGGTGATAAAAACGCAATTCAATTTCATATAGTTTTAGGATAAATCAATTTTTTTGCAAGATCGAAATAAGAAATTGAGATTCAGCTTTTTGCAATTACACTTGATAGTATTAGGATTACCGTAAAGTCGATAGGTAGGTAATTTTTAGTATTTATTGAATTGAATTTTTTTAGTATAAAAAGTGTTCAGTGATTTTATTTTGGTACTTAAAATTTTTATCATGAATTCCATTTTTTAGTTAGAATTTCGAATTCCCTTTTTGGGAGCATTAATATTAGACCAATATTATAAAAAAGTTTTTAAAATTAAAAAAATGGACAATATATTTATGATTTTTCCTATATAAAACATGTTCTATATATGTTCTTCTAATTCTGAATAATTTTTTGAATAAGAAATACACATTGGAGTTGTTATGAATTCTAAGCGTTGTGCATAAAAAATGCATGTATTTGTTGTGTTGTCACTCATTAACTTATACAGAACATTTTTTCGGTTTGAAAATTGGTTCCACATTTGCATCCTGCTTGTAAATATTAGATTATTTTTAGTTACGTTTTGATGATTTAACTTTTTTTTGTATTAATATAGAATATTTATCTATTTCCTTCTTCCTCCTAAAAATACAAATACCCAATATCATTACATCATCTATGCAAGTTGCTTATTTTTACTGAAGATTCATCTTGAAAAATCAAGTTTAGAACCAGATATATGATTATATTTACTTCATATTCTTTATGATTTTATTTATTATATTTACTAGGGAAAGATTATAGTAATCTGTTTTGATCTAATATTCATTTCATTTACAGCGGTGGCTAAAATTGTGGAAACTTTTTTAAACTTGTTATGTTTTTTAAGTTTGTATGCTTATAGAAAATTTTACGTTGCACAAAATGCTAAGTATTTAAAACCATTTTAAAGATAATTTAATATCAAATTTAATACAAAAACGAAATTTTAAATATTTGCAAAGTAAAAAAAAATTGTGCTTCAATAACTGTAGATATAAAGAGTGTTTTTTTTCAGGTATAGAAGTTTAAGTTGGCATTACTTTCCAAGATGGCGGCCGATTTAACAACTGTCAAGTGATTTATTCTCAGTTTGATTTGGCAATTCATGAAAACGATCATCAAGCAAGGCGTAGATTCGTCGAATGGGCCCAAAACGAGATTGCCGTTGTTCCTGATTTTCATAAGCGAATTTTGTTTAGCGATGAAGCACACTTCTGGTTGAATGGCTACGTCAACAAACAACACTGCCGCATTTGGAATGAAGCTAATCCACAAGTGTATGTCGAAACACAGTTACATCCAGAAAAACTGACAGTTTGGTGCGCTTTATGGGCTGGTGGAATCATTGGTCCGTACTTCTTCAAAAAAGGATGAAGGCCACAACGTTACAGTCAATGGTGATCGGTATAGAGCCATGATTACTAACTTTTTCATTCCTGAATTGAACAATCATGATGTCCAGGAGCTGTGGTTCCAACAAGACGGCGCAACATGTCACACAGCTCGTGCCACAATCGATTTATTGAAAGACACGTTTGGTGACCGCCTAATTTCACGTTTTGGACCTGTGAATTGGCCTCCAAGATCTTGTGATTTAACACCGCTAGACTATTTTCTGTGGGGCTATGTAAAATCATTGGTCTATGTGGATAAGCAACAAACGCTTGACCATTTGGAAGACAACATTCGCCGTGTTATTGCCGATATACGGGCACAAATGTTGGAAAAAATCTTTGAAAATTGGACGTCCAGATTGGACTACATCCGAGCCAGCCGTGGTAGTCATATGCCAGAAGTCATATTTAAAATGTAATGCCACAAGATTATCTTTTGAATAAAAAAAATTCATGTCAATCTAATAATACATCGTTGTTTTATTGCAATTTAAAGTTCTATACCTCTAAAAGAACACCCTTTACTTTGGATACCGATGATAGCTGTGAGTTATCAGAGCTTAGTGAGGTTGCGTTTATTCCTCATTACAGCTTCACATCGATGCTTCATTGAGCTGAAAATAGTTTTAAACTCTTCCTTTGTTATTGCATGATACCAGGAAATAATTATATCCTTAATTAGTTTCTTTTTATTTCACGAGTACCTCATTCGGACAAGAGTTTTCTAACGGTGCCACAAGTTTTCGATAGGGTTGAGGTCATAACTGTTTTCGGGCCAGGATAACAATGATTTTTATTTAAAAAGCAATGGCATCAAATAAAGGATTAGATTAGACACATATATGACGAGAAAGTGGTATTTCCTTTGTTAAAATTACGTAACAGGTGGGTAGTTCAGTGACTACATCTGGAGATTGAACGTTTTAATTAAGATGTCAGGAGACAAATTTAATATAAAAAAAGCAGGAAAAGGCCGAAAAAGGTGCACCACTAGACTAGCAGATTCCATTGGCAGGGACTAAAGGGGCAAATGGAACACATTAATTGGACAAATGATTATTGGTTACAAGTTATACAGAGGGACGAAACTAAAATATCGTTATTCGGTAGTGATAGCCTAAAATGTGTAAGATGTAGAATAGCTGAAATGTTACATCCTGACTGCATGCAGGCAACTATGAAGTACCCAGATAATTTTATCATTTAGTCATGCAAATCAGCAGATGGTATCGTTCGCCTTCATATCATCGATGGGACACTGAATGTCATAAAATACATTGACACGATTCTAGAATTCAAACTTCTGCTTTCCATCAGGGATCTTTTTCCAACAATGTTTAATTTATTTTGCAGCAAGTTTCTGCTTCTTACCTCACAGTAAAATAATTGAAAGACTAGTACCGTTCTAAGATCATTGACTTGTTGTCTTGGGCAGGAAAGAACCCTGACCTCAATCCTATCGAAAACGTGTGGCACCATTTCAAAACTCTTGTTCGAATGAGGTACTCGTGAAATAAAAAGGAACTAATTGAGGATATAATTGTTTCCTGGCATCATGTAGCAACGAAGGAAGAGAGGAAAGGAGAAAGAGTTAAATATAAAAATTCGCTTAAAAATATATCGTTTAAGATAATTTTTTTAAATAAACTGGCTGATTATACAGTATTATATCTATTTCTTGAGAATTTAATGTAAAATGTATGCAGTTTTGTATCGGAAGGATGATATGGTAGTTAAATTATGGTACTAAAATAATTTCTTTATATTTTTACAAATAAATGATTAAATTATTCCACTTATACACGAAATATAAAATTAACATTGTGTGCAAGCTTCTCTAATATTTTACAATAACAAATGTTTAAAATAAATTGATTTTTTTAATGTTTTTTTATCTTTTTCTCAGAGTTATGACAAGTATTATTATTTCATCCTGGTTTTTTTTTCTTCGTTTAAAATAAAACGTGTTGATATAACGAAAACAAAAATTAGGGAAATGAAATAAAAAAGGGATAAGAAAATAATAATAAATATAGCTTTCCCAATTAATCTTATTTTAGAACTAATAATAATTTGGATAAAAGTATAATCAGAAATCTCAGATAAGTATCTTTGCGCTGAAGTCTAAGCATCTGAACCTAATGTTTATTTATAGCATTGCAAAAAAATTTGTTTTGATATTTTAGTTATTATTATGATTATTAGTTTTATTTAAGATTGTTCAATATACTTTTTTTTATCTTGCCTAAATTAAGATTTTAATGATTTCATCAACCTATACGATAACATTTTACTTCTGAAAATGTCCTTTCTTGATGAATGATAAGAGAAAAATATGCTCGAACGTAATTTAATGGTACTGCTATTCATCTAACAAACTGATTTGTGAAACTGTAATTATTACATATAATTTGATATATTGTAGGAATATAAAAAATATTTCATTATTCAAAGTAAATTGTTTAAAAATTTGGCACATAATTCGTGCACACGTGTCCAAGTACAGGAATTAATAAATGATAAGAAGTTTATGTAGAATAAAACTTCAAGTGTGTTCGAAATAATGGGTTCATGTAATAGGTGTGAAAAAATCTCTAAGTTTAAAAAGTCATGAATATTTATTAAGTTTATTGGTTATCCGTTCATTTATAATTTAATGTTTTCCTTTAAAGTAAAAGCTAGAATATTTAGATTTTTTTCCCTCTGAAAATATTTTACGACTTTACAAGAAACATTTTTTTCTTTGTATTATTTGTAAAATTCTGCAAGTTTCCTTACAAATTAATGTCTTATAGTTTTGCTTAAAAATAATGGGGCTATTATACATAATATATTATATAACTTATAAAGTTTCTTTTTATACTGTAAAAAAACACAGAGAATACTTATTTATTACAGTTTAAAAGGATAAAAGAAAGTTATATTTACATTATAAAAAATACATTATTTGAATCAAAGATTGCTAATTATTTTTTTAAATAACACATGAGAGACATTTGCTTATTATTTTAAGTACTTTTTATTTGTTCTTGAATACCAATTTTTCTACGACATGTTTTAATATTACTCTGTAATCGCTTGGGAAATCGTTTGAAGATACTCTTTACAACCGAACTCTTTTACAACATTCGAATTATTCGATTAAATTTTCAAAAAATACCAGGATCCCCATTTAATTTTTTTCCCTACAAAACACGAAAGAAATCCTCTACGATGAACATTGGATGGCAAACATTTATATGAACCTTGAAAAGCTAAACTCAGCGTTGAAGGGGGGTGGAGATGGGATTCTATAGTACCCTTTCCAGCACAAAAGGGTGGGGGAAAGGGATGCCGGGATTGAACAGACAATAGATATCAGAGTGCTGAAAGAAAGTGCGTTTCGAGACTTGATGCTCAAGAAATCAATGACGGACAAATGACGTAAAGCTTTTAAGGCGATGAATTTCCAGCAACAAACTTATCGACGGAACGTTGCGATCAAAACATCTGAGGGAGAAGTATTCGCCCTCGGCACATCCCCAGGCCTTTCTTTTTAATACTTCTTTTCGAAGTCTCCCCCCCCTCGTATTATATATATATATATATTACGTTTTAATATCTTTATTGATTTAATTTGATTTGCTTGTTATTATTCAATCATTTTATTAAGGAAAAAATAATTTTTTTGGTCCGATTTAATGCCGCGTTCACTTAATAACACAGGTTAAGGTATCCGACTACCCTAAAATCATGATTTTTTTTAAAAAACTGACATTTTTTTTAAGATTTTATTTTAAAGGCCATCCTATTAGCTTTATAAAAACACGAAGTTTTTTATTTTCCATTCACTAGAACAAAAACTACAAGTGTTTTAGTAAAAGCAGATGCTGTAACTTTACATAAGATGTCAAACTTAAAAAAGCGTTTTACTCGAAATCTGTTTTATTCGAAAATTTCAAACGGGGACAGTGATTGCTCAAAATGTTTTTAGAATAATTTGATGAAATTTTTTGTGTGTATGTTCTGTATAACAGAAAAAGTGTTTTAACCTTCAGATTTATCCATCACTGTTTTATTACAAAATTTACAGTTCCTTATGTGAATAGAATCACTGTTTTTATAAGAAACGTCATATATTAACTAGGATAAAGTGCTCTAATTTTGGTTGAAATTAAAATATCTCTTATCTTGAAGCTCATTTCAAAAAGAAATAGTTAAGTAATACATTAAAATTGAAAAATTGAGAATTAGTTCAATTACCAGTTTTACAGAGCGGGCCCCGTTTATGTAATTTTTTGACCATTTTTGCCCTTTTTTCCCATTTCAGTAGTAATAATTTTTCTTAATTTTAGTCTTTTTTCCTTAAAATGTATTAAATAAATCTTGTCGGAGGGAAAGTTCGTTCTGGGTACCTTCCGTTCCGAACGAAATGTGAGTACTTAACCAATCACGCCAAAACGATCGTCTTCGCGTGATGTTGGTACTAGTTCATATAGATATCTCACCGCCGCATACTCCCCTGCCAGTGTTTCGGCGAATAGGCGAACGAACGATACCATATTCGTGGCGAGCATGTAAGCAGTTGCGTCACTTGTGTGAGACGGCTTCAGAGTTGCGTCATTTGAGTGATGGTTTGAGAATTGCGTCATTTGTGTGATGGTTTGAGAATTGCGTCATTCGTGGGATGGCTTGAGAATTGCATCATTCGTGTGAGACGGCTTTGAGAAGTAACGGCTTATTTGCGTCAATGTTTGACGGTTTAAATGCTTTTGTGGTGGATAGATGGCGCCACGATTGAGGCGCGCGAAGGATGCGGTTCATATCACGGCCAGAGTCACCAATGAAGGAAGGAAGGAAGGTTCGTTCTGGGTACCTTCCGTTCCGAACGAATGCGAGTACTTTACCGATCATGCCAAAACGATCGTCTTTGCGTGATGTTGGTGCTAGTTTATATGGATATCACACCACCACAATCTGAAAACCACAAAAAAATTCTCCATAATTCCATTTTTTTAAAAAAAAAGTTGTCGCAAATAGTCGGATACCTTAAATTATTTATTTATTATTATTTGAATTAATGTTGTCATAGAAATTTACGAGCTATTGGACTATGGTAAGGAGATGAGGATGTATAATGACTTGCACAGCATTCTTATAACTCCTACATCAAGTCATGTATGTTGAGCTTCTATCACTGGCGTAGCTAGCTCAGAAGCGGCCTTTTTTTTAGATACAGGAGCCCTATTAGGGGACAGTAGTTACACATGTTGGGGTCCCTATAGCTTGGGGCCCCGTATCATTGATACGAATGATACGGCGGTAGCTACACCCCTGGCTTCTATAAACATGTTGCCGTCCCAGTCTGCATTGTCGAACAGTGGGTTCGAAACCTAGAACTGTGAAGACCTGCTGTAGAAGGATTGATACGAATAACTTATTAAGGCTACCTCAGTATCACAACCGATTCAATGATACGGGGCCCCCAAGCTATAGAGGTCCCAATATATGCAAGCAAAAAATCATAAAATGTTAAGGGACCGTAAAAAGGGCTGCTCAAGTCATTTTGATACAGTGCCTAGCGATAACTAGCTTCGCTAGCGGTGCAAAGTAGTGTGGAAATTTTGAGAAGGGGTGCTAAAGTTTAGGTGTCGTCTTTACTTCATTTCAAAACTACGAGGTCCGATGCCATTAGACTTTGAGTTACTTACCATTGGAACATTAATTGAAATCAAATCAATATTTCCTGTGAATAATATTTGACAGAATTCTGAAAACTTTTCATTCTTTGCAAAATTTATTCATAGAAAGTTAGCTTTTTTTCACTTATCTATAATAATAAAGCATTTATTAATGAGAAGTAGTCTTTTAAAATACTATTAAGGAAATGTCACATTATCTTTTTTTATAACTATTAGAAATCAATTCAATAGGATTAATTTCAATATTTTATTACTTGCCTGAATTACTTTATACGTTAATTTATTAGCAATTAATTTTAAGTGATTATTTAATTCATTTTTTTTGCAATTTTTTTTATTGCCAACCGTAAAATAAACTGTTGAATTTTTATATATTTAATGGTTAATTTAATTAAGCAATTCGTATTAATTTGTTTGTATAAACTAGAATAAAATTTTTTCTAAGAATTTACATAAAATAGGACTATTTCAATGAAGGATTTTTTTTCCTCCAAAATTTTGCATAATTTTTAAAGACGAAAGATTAATTTCAAAGTTAACTCATAAGGTTAATAAATTTATCAGCAACTTTTAATTTAGTGCAAATGAGTATAAAATATTTATAAATTTAAATAATTTTTATGTAAACAATCATATTTTATGTAAACTATTTCTTACATTGAATTAAACATTGGGAAGAATTCTGAAGATTATTGTTTTAATTTGGGAACATTAAGAACAAATAAGTATTGTAAAAGATATTTCTTAAAAACACTTTTAAGATTTTTGTTTGAAGTTTATTTATTTCCATTCTAAGTCAGAGTAAGTGCATATAATTTTATCCTACAGTAAATGTGTTACTCTTACCAAAAGTTTAATACATTACAGCTATTTAGATTAAAATTGATACATTACCTATGATAACAATTTGTTCTCTGACAAATCAAATCAAGTTGTTATTTTAAAAATATTTAATTGTATAAAATATTTAAATTATATATATATATATATATATATATATATATATAATTAATGTAAAAAATTCATAAACGTATTATAAAATCGGAAAGTAAGAAACGTTAATGTGTAATATAATGTTTTTTAAATATTTTTTGATTCAAGAAATGACGTGAGAGAGTGACCTATAAAATTACAAATTATTCAAGAATACTCTGCATAAAATGTTTTATTTAAAAAATTAATGTTTTAATTTCAAGAATAAATAGGAGAATTATTAAAATCGAGGAACTTTGTTATACTTAATTTTTTTCTTTTCAATAGTCAGTCTCCTTTCATATTCAGCATAGAACGAACTGTTTGAAGATGTCTCTTAATGTATGGGGCTAATATTGCTTGTTTAGTGGAGCACAAGGCCAAAAAAAGAAGGCCCTTTTGTGTTTCCAGGTTTGCTTGGTAGCTAACAGTTTCAAGCAGGAGTTCAAATTGCAACTTTTTTCACATTCTGGTTCATCTAAAAAAAATTATCACTTCAGTTCCAGTTTTCGTTCCGAAAAAAATAACGGTTTTCGGTTTTCGATTCAGTTCAGATTGAATAATTTTATTTTGTGTATACTTCTTATTTGTACTAAAAACATAATTCTATCATAAATTTAAAAGATTTTATTCTTTTGTTAATTAGTACACTTATGAATTGATACAATTAACCAGTAAGTACGGTACAAGCGGTAAGCACAGAACGGACAGCATTAACATTGTTATCCATTATCAAAACCGCATTTGACAACTAGGTTCATGATTCTGGTTTGTCTATCTAAACAGTCTATAAAAACATCCGTGGAGGATCGCATGCTGAGATGTGGAAAAAATAACTCAGACTATTTTTTTTAAGAAATTATTTATACTTCTAGTTCATTCAATTGAAATTACATCAGACTTCTACAGGTAGTTAGTTACAAGCGAAACTCTCTCTCTCTCTGAAACAGAAAATTACTAGTGGACATTAAGGTATCCGACTACGTTCGGAACCGTGATTTTTCAAAAGCGTATAAATGGATAATATTCATGATATTTAGCGTCACTTAGATTTGAAAATGTATATAAAATTGTTTTAAGAATATTATTACAAATAATTTATTGAAGTACAATATTTTGACAAAAAATGAACATAGAATGACCAATTTTCAAAATGTTCTCCTTTTGTAAAAAATGCTTCTATTATAATAATATTTTGCCTGTATATAGCTCAGACCTCTATACAAAGGCTGAACTAGAGTTTTTGAAATATATAACTTAAAAGTGGGTTTATCCTAGTTTTACGACAACAGAGGGGAGAAATGTTAAGAATGAAACGCCGATTACTATTTCAATTGGTTGTAACTCTGAAAACAATGTGAATTTTTTTTAAAAAATAATTCAGACTCTCTGGAGAAGTCTTTACTTTATATAAGCAAAATATTATTATTTTAGAAGCATTTTTTATAAAAGGAGAACATTTTGAAAAAATGTTATTCTAAGTTAATTTTTTACCAAAATATCGCATTTAAATAATTTTTTTTTTTGTCAAAATGTCCTTAAAACAATTTTATACATGTATTCTAATCCAAGTGACACTAAATATCATGAAAATTATCCAGTTATACGCTTTTTTAAAATCACGGTTCCGAACGTAGTCAGTTACCTTAAGGCAGGAAATCGGGAAGCAATCTACATGTAATGATGACATATAATTGTATAATTGACGTTGTATTAGAAAATATCGATTAGTTGGTTACAGTAAGAAAATGACTGAAGATTTATCGAACCGAAATAAACCAGTATTTTTTTTGTTCAGTTCTGGTTTTCGTTCCAACCAAAATAACGATTTTTCTGGTTTTCGGTTCAGTTCTGGTTTTCATTCCAACCAAAATAGTGATTTTTCTGGTTTTCGGTTCCGTTCCGGTTCGAAGCCTTGGTTTCGAGCATTGTGCGTCCAATGATCTCTGTGACACAACCTGATGGGTTTATAATATTCCCTTTAGCGGGGGGTGTTAACTCAAATGTGACCACTCCGTCTGACAATGGTTCAGAATTATGTGGTTCGTCGCCCATGCTTCTAGTGAGACGTCAATAATCTAATACGTCACCAATCTGTTTAATAAATCTAGAAAATTCTGTACATTTCATTAAACAAGTAATATAAAAAATTTTTAAGTCGATTCCTGCTTAGATCAACAAAGAAAAAATTTATTTTAGCTACTTTTTATTAAATAGTTACAATTAATATAAATATGTATATACAAATGACAGAATCACAACATTAAGTGGTAATTATCTTCTATTAATTATCATTAAAGTATCGTATTGTCATTCAAAACAATCGTGTATATTAAAGTTTCAGTTCAACTGAATGCTTTAAAACGTGAGAAAAAAAAACATTTTCAAGTTTTGACACAAATCGCCAAAAATGATGCCAACGAGGCTGTAATTGAAATTCTTTAAATAATTAGTTTTAATCCATTAATTTTCATTAGTTACAATTAAATTATTGTATTGTCATCCCAAATAATCATGTATATAAAAGTTCAGCTCAATTGAGCGCTTTAAGATGTATTTAATTAACGATTGAAAATTCCACCAAGATAAATAAATAAATATATAGAGAGTGTGAGCAAATATTAGGAATTGAAAAAAGTCAATTGAACGATCCAATTTTGTGTAGTTTAATGTGCCAAATACATGCCGGTCACATGACAAATGTAGTCACGTGTTCTCCATTGAATTTGAAACTGATATTAGACCTGTTCATGTTGTTCTACTAGTAAAATTTAGGTAAAATTTTAAACTCGATAATTAGATAAAGATGTTCAGTGTGTTAAGGTTCTTCAAAAAGTTTTTCAAAGTTAAAAAATAAACTTTTGCACGCTATTTTTAAATCAAGAGCATTTTGTTTAACCATGGGCACTATCATGGCAGAAAAATAAGCACTTTTTAAAAGTAAGTTTCTATAAATTGTTAAAGTTGGCAACAATGGAATGAGGAACTGATAGGCAAGAAACACGTGATAGCAATTATTCATTGTAAGTAATGAAAAATCGAAAGGTAGCGCAGGAATACCATCCTTGCATTATTTATTACAAAACTAATGTATTTCATATAAAAGCATAAATTCAAAAAGATTGATGTTGGTAGAATCTGACTAATATTTTTGTTCTTCTGGACTTTAATCAAGAGGCAATAGTTCCAGAAAAATGCTCGGTATTTTAAAGTATGTGCTATAGACAGGAAGCCTCCTCAATGGAAAGTTTCTTGATAACACTATTAAAAAACAGGCAGGCAAAAATGAAAAAAAAAAAACACCGCAGAGTAGTGTGGGAAAATGCCAACTTTTATTTATCATACAACTACTAAGTAAACAGTTCGGATGAAGAAAGAAGGAAAAAACGCGCGATTTATGAAGTAGCTTGCAATTTTCAGCTCTAATGATACTACAACTCATTTATCACGCCGAAAACGGTAGCGCAGAGAAAACGTGATAAAGTGACCCTCCCTCTCTGACCTTTAGAAGGAGAGCAAGGGAGAAGACAACACACAGAGAGGGAAAAAAAGGAAGGCTTTATGGGGGAGCATATCTAGGGAAAATGCGCGTTATGATGTTTGGAGGGAAAAAAGGGGGGAAGTTGTGTGCTGTGAGAGTTAATGGGGAAGTGCTTTTAGCCGCTGAGTCTACTCCGAGCGAAAGTCATATATATAAAATCCTACAGTAACCTAATATCATCAGTCAAAGTTCAGCCCCTGGTAGCGGCAGCGTCGATAACTTCAAATTGGTATGGGGCTCAACTTTTTGCTGCTTCGACAGGGTAGTCTATCTACCATTCGACAGTGCAGGGCCTAAGATATGGTCTTGGTGAACATACCTTGTAAAATTGACAGAAAATACTCTTTAGGAACTTTGATGGATCGCATTTGGAATATGTTTAGGTACCACATGAGGATTTCCCAAGCTCTTCTAAAGGATAGCTTGTCAGTTGTAGTTATTCGTCGTAAGGAACTAATACCGCCTTTGAAGGGTATTGGATGTTAAGAATTTTGCCGAGAAAAGTTTAAAAGTTTTCTTCTAATAGTATGCGTTGTTTTTAAGAGAAGTGTCAAAGTTTTTGTGTCTGAAAAGGAAGAATACCCACACAAAAGTATACTCATATGTAAAGAAGAATGTTAATGCGCGTTTAAATTTTGAGTATCTAAGCTAATTTTTCTGTAGGTTGAAGAGATAGTGGTTTATTCTGATGGAATATTTTTCTAAAAAAACCACATTTAATCCTCCCCCCCCCCCTTAAAAAATTACTCCAATGAAATTTTACTTACTGTGAAACTCTAAAGTGTTAATCACTAGTGTTAATCGCTAGAATTTTTTTTTTAAATTAAAATAAAAAAAAATAATTTATATAAATATAAGTTTGAAATATTTGTCTAAATTTATTGCTAAGAAACTCATTATATATTTTTCTCGATTTTGCTGTTAGGATAAATTTCATGTGCAGATTAATCTTAAGTGACAAATTAAATGTGGATAAATAAATAAAAATTTTTATGCTCACTTCAAATTCAGATATTATTTTTTTGTAACTAAACATACAATGAAAATTTATCAACATCTGTAGTATTATTTAGCTGTCTACGTTATTGAAAGATAATAACCAATGATAGATCAAAAAATAATATAAGCAGTCAAAATAACAAGTAAAAAATCATTGGAAATAATTTTTTTTAATTTGTTATTTTCAGTTTTTTTATTTGCAGTGAATAAGTATCTAGATCACGAAACTCCACAGAATCATAGTGGAAAGCCTCAAGGAAGTATTTGAATTAATACTTTATAAGAAGATGGTATTATTTAAAGACAAACTTTGTTACGTTGTATCAAACAGTGTGCAAACAGTTTTCAAATTCCATAGATCCGTCAAAACCGGTGCTTAATTTTTTTTTCCTGCAATCGCAAAATCGTTTATAGTTTTGTTTATAATTAAGATAGATTAAATTTATTAATACTTAAAATGGCAAATATATACCTGCAAGAATTAAATTTCTTAAATCATAACTCTAGATGTAACTACTAAATATCTGTTTACATATTTTCAAAAGAATTGCAATTTTAAATAAACACCCAATAAAACATCACGTACTGAAATTCGTCAATATCAGACTTTATTTTAGAAAATATCTTACACCCATTGAGATTTTAAAGATATAAAGACAGGAAAAATGCTATTTTCTCGATAGCCGTTGTGAAAAATCGTATGCGGTATACAAAAGAATAATTTTCTAAAGATGTATTTCTGTTTAGTTACTAATAATCTATGCAAACGTGTATATCCAATAGATTAAAGTTGTACAAACAGGAAAATGAACACAATAAGCAGTTTTTTTAAGATTCAAATGCTAGTTTAAGAAGAGAAAGGCAATAATCAGAAACAGATTCTATCTTGGATACCAAATGATATCAAATATGTATCCTTTAATCATTAGAAAACGTAACAAAGAAATAATATATTTATTGAATATGATCTTAACGACAGTTCTTTTTTAATGCTATTTAGATTAATAGCTCTTTGATAATAATATATTAAGAAATTAAAGTTATTTGACTCAAAGTTATTGTATCGAATTAGACATACAGGGAAATAGTATAATACGTCTTACCAAAGTATAAGCCATATTAGTACAGGGAAAATTTATAAGCTTAAGTGAATGAGTGAGTGAAGATTAACGTTGCACTGTTCAGCTGCACGAGGGCTTTATTTATAAGCTTAAGACTACGGAATTTTAAGAATGACGGGTTGAATATGTTTTACGGGACCCACCTCTGTCTTTATTTTACCAGTATCACAGGACAGAAATAAAAATTAGTTGACAAAAATAAGAAATTATTGTAAAATGCATACGATAAGAAAATATTCAAAATTATTAAGATAGTTACAATGTACTTACTCTATTGTATAGCCATCCCAACTCACAGTACAGCAACTGCCAAAATAACTGTTATATAATTTAGTTGCTCTAAATAACTGAATGCTAAGCAATAAGTAATAAAAGAGCAAGACAATACAGGGTGAAGTAGAATCCAAAGAAATAACAATAGGAAACTCATAGGTTTTGGACTACGATTGTTAGTTTAAATTTAGTTTCAAAGTAAATATATATATAAAAAAAAAGTTTTGGAAGTCAACAATTTTTTGTTGCGTAAAGTAAGCCATACAATTACTGTTACTAGTTAATTAATTCCCTCTGAAATTAGATTAACTCTTAAGTTTTTACTTCAAATACGAAAAATTTATATAGTAATCTAGTGCTTCTCAAACTTTCGATGTTCGTGACCCAATTTTCATTCATAATTTTCATCGCCCCCCTACAATAACAATGTAATGATGCAGTAATAATGTATAATACTTTGACGCTAAGGTTACAATACAACCTTAATTATAAACTGTACTAATCATTAAATATTAAATTTTGTATGTTTTTTTTTTTTTTTCTTTTTTGTGTGTGTATGATATGCCCATGGAAAAAAAATCACTAGAAATTATTTCACTTGTCCTTAACTTATTATTGATACTTAATATCAAATACATTGTGCCCTACTGATACATTTACTCGTATAAGTATAGTATATCAGAGTAAATGCGTATTTTATTTTTTATTATGTCAGAATAGATTTTGTTTTGCTTCCGATTAGTAAAATTAATAACTTTTTAAATAATCTTTTATTTTCGATTTTCGATAAGCTCGCACCCCCCTTGTAGGGTAATCATACCCCTCTAGGGGGGGGCGCCCCAGAGTTTGAGAAACACTGTAGTAATCTGTTAGAAACTAATACTTAATACTTTAAATAATTTAATGTGGCTTTGTATAGCATTTACAAGTAGAAACACACTGTCACCTTTTATGTTGTGTCACAAATTTATATACTTAAATTCATAATTTTGGAAGTATAATAAAACTATATTCTCACAAGTATATTTTGAAAAAAAGATCTTAAAACCGCTCTTTTAATCATTACAGTAACAGCATACGCTCTCAAAATTGTTAATCCCATTTTATGAACTCTTAAAAGAAGTAACTAAATTCACATATTAAGCTATATTTTAAAACACCCGATCTTCCAAACTCACAAAATAAACAAAACTAAAATTAAAATTTTTCAGAACTCTTAGAAGAAACAATGTAATGCAGCTTTTACACAGAAATAAACTATACTGTAAGTAATCTATGCATATAATTTTAGTTTCTGCTTTACTGAGGCGTTAATGCCTTAGTTCGTAATTCAAATATAGTTGCTGACAAATTTCAATTTATTCAATATTTTCTTTTCAAATTCAATAATATTTCGATTATTCGATGTAGATCTTTCCCTTTCAATTCGGTTTACTCAGACTCTACAGTATTATAAAATATTTTATTTTATCTAGGATTTGAAATTGCATTCATTTAAATAAAAATGTATTGATTCATTAAAGTATCCCTCAATATGCAGATAAAAACTTCTCGACAGCTTTTTATTTTTTCTCTGAAACAGGCGTTCTTGGAAAGGAGTGGACCGATTGGCTTGTAAAGGCTGTCACCAAGCGCGAAATTGACATTGCCGTTAATATATTCCTAAATCCTTTTACAAGAAGATCGCGAAAGAAGGTTTGGTGAAGTCTTGGAGAGAGAGAGAGAGAGAACCAAGAATATCTCACTTCAAATCAAGGGAGTTTAACAAAGAAATTTATTCCAACCATTAATAAGAGGCTATCATGCCATCATTTTTATACAAATTACAAAGTAACCTAATTTCTCACTGGTCATGGTAACTTTAAAAGCTATTTGAACAAATTTAATTTGGTTCCGTCTTCTTTCTGCGATAGTAATATTGGTGGTGAGAAAAATGTTGAACATGTTCTCCTTCCGTGTTGTAAGTTTGTCAGAGAAAGAAGGATCCTCAAGAACATATTAATGTAAATTGACCACCGAATTTTCACCAACTTATTTCCACCAGAAGTGCTTTTGAAAAGTTCTGTAAATTTATTGAAAACATTTGTAACCCTTCATGACTTTACTTTTTAAAGTCATAACTTCTTAAGGTGCGTTTTGCTGGAGAGTGAATTTGAATGATGCGTTTTAAAACGCCAAGCATTGTTACGCTCGGGTTTGTAACGCTCATAACAATGGTAACAATACTATTCGTAAAAATACTACTGAATCATTTGGATTTAATGAGAAATATATTGGAGAAATTTGATCAGCGAAATGTAGAACAGAAAATGGACAATTAATTCTAATGTGGTTACTATTTATATTTCACGAAATCAAAGTGTAGAGAAAACTATCGAATTCATTCACAAAAATTTATTTGCCTACACCGATGTTTCTCAAACTTTCCATATTCGCGGCCCAATTTTCAATCATAATTTTCATCGCCCTCCATATACAATAACCATGTATTGATGCAGTAATAATGTATAATACTTTGACGCTAAAGCTAGAATACGACCGTAATTATAAACGGTACTAATTATCAAGTATTAAATTTTGCATGCATTTTTTTAGTATATGATAAGCCCATGGAAAAAATCACTAGAAGTTATTAAACTTGTTCTTAACTTATTATTGATACTTAGTATCAAATACATTGTACCGTACTGATACATTGACTCGTATAAGTATAGTATATCAGAGTAAAATGTGTGTTTTATTTTTTATAATGTCAGAATATAGTTTGGTTTGCTTCCGATTAGTAAATTGATAACTCTTTAAATAATCTTTTATTTTCGACTTTTCTATATGCTCGCGCCCCCCTTGTAGGTTATCACGCCCCCTAGGGGCGCAACTCACAGTTTGAGAAACACTGGCCTACACTGGAGCCGGATCAACTCTTCTGAACAAATTGCCTATAGGCAATAATGTATTATTTTAAGTGGGGATTTTTTTTAATGTAGATTTTTTTCAAGAGATAAATCCAAGCCTTTAGTCGATTTTTCAAAATCAAGATTCAATTAAATTATGTCAAATGATCCAAATGAAAGCACGACAGAATACGGAACAATACTTGGCGGAGTTTTTGTTAGATATTTATATAATTTCGAATGTAAAGTATTTATAACCTATTTTATCTACCATTAAACCTATTGTTTCTTTCTTAACAATTAATTCACAAATATTATTGTATATCTCGCAAAAAGGATTACTTTATGAGTACAGACATGAATAAATAATTTTATATGACCATAATAATATTCCCTCGTTTTTTATTTACCTAACTAATCCCTGAAATAACATTACAAAATTTGAAGTTATAACTTCTATGGTGTGGTCATAAGCCCACTCACTCCTTTTTTTCTTCTTTCCTGTGTGTTTCATGCTTACTTTTGTAAGCCCAGTGTGATACTTCGTAGAACCCGGGAATTTATAAATATTTTCCGTAAAAAAAATGTGCAGAAAAAATTGGAAGAAAATTTAGAGTACGTTATCGAGTATTTTGGAATGCCTTTTTTTTTCTTGTTTATTATATAAATATTATTTCAAACTAGTCTTATAATAATGCTGTCATGTGCACTCACTCAACCACATTTTGTAACGTGGCACAACTTGTCGAAGTTAAATCACAGGTGTTATTTATGTAAAATCCAGTTTTTTTTTAAGGAAAAAAATAAATTTTACTCTCCCAAAAGTTACATCACCCAATCATCAAACAAAGAATTTCCCCTACGGTGAAAATATCCTCAAAATACATCCTTCCAGACAATATGAGACATCCAGCAAGGAATGAAAGACATAGAGGGGAAAAGGGAAAATAAAAAAGAAAATGAGCCTCCACCCTGAAAGCATGACAATTCGAAACTCGGGCGCGAAATATCCATGAACCTAATCTTCCCGACTCTCCCTTCATTGAGATCCGCAAGTATGTGTTGCGCGAGACTTTACAACCCCAAGCTTTCAGACTGATTAAAGGGTCTGCATTAGCATTGGCTGCGCGGATCCACCATTAAGACCAAGTTGCCAGAGACGACAGCACTCCCTCCCCTTTGCATAGCAAGCGCTCTGCCATATCGGTCTTTCATCAAAATTTATGAGCGAGCCCTCCTCGCATTGTGCCGTTTCTATACAGTGTGTAAATAAGCATGCAAATGCGCATATGGCTACAGTTGGCCTAGGCTACCATAGAGGAAGCCGAAGTTGGTCGAGGCATTCCTTCCGCCTCTATGTTAATTTTATCCGCAGAGGATACTTCCGCCTTTCCGGATGCGGATATGTTTTGGACACGGGAATAATAATGGACGAGGAAAGAGAAATGTCGGGGAGAAAATAATCGAGTAACGAAAAGAGAGGTACCGGACAGTTTTTTTCAACATGCCGAGATATATTCTACGGTTATTAGGTAATTTTCAAGATGAAAGTAAAATGTATCGAGCTGTATTGAATATAGTTAATGGAAAACTATAAATTAGTCTTAAAATTTTGATAAAGCATTGGGTTTAAATTTATGCCTTAGGACAAACTCTTTACACACGTTATTTCACGTTAATCTGAAATAAAACAGAAGTATTTGTTTTTATATTGTGACAGGGCTTTATCGCGTCTTCTCACTAATCCTCTTGGGGAATCTTTGGGGCCAGAATAACATTATTTCAATCCAACCCTCTCAAGAAGAAACCGCGATATGCAGATTAGTGAACAGATATAAAAGGGAGCTTTAGCATTCACGTGTTAATTGGAAAAAAGCGAGATAGAGCCGGATGGTAGAATAAAAGTCGGGTAGTAAGAGAATGGAAGAATAATAGCAGAAGAATAGAATACAAGAAGAGATAGAAAGACGAGGTGCGGTGATAGAGATAGATCGCCGTGAGGTATTGGTAAGAGATTTATTACTGAACGGATTTTAACTTATTAAGGAATCTACAGTAGATAAAGATTCTGAGGTTAATTTCTTATATAGATAGTGAGTAGGATTTCATGCGCTATTTACTTAGAATTGATAATTACGTAGTATTACTCCTGATCATTTCCCTCTAGTAAAACTTGTGTTGCGTTGATCAATATATATTTAGACAATAATAAATTAGATTTATTATGGAGAATTTGAGTGAGAGAGAGAGAGAGAGAGATCATTTATTCCTACAAATCTAGGTCGCGTAGATGAAGAGGTGACAACCCCGGGCCACGGGATATTACAATATATTTGAATGCAGTATATAAGTAGTGTTGAAACTTCGATAAAAAGCGTTGAGTTTAAATGTATACCAGCGAGCAAACTCACTTTCTCACACACACACACGGAATTCAATTCCTATTATTAGTTCATTCTCTCCCTGTATATAGATATATATATATATATCTTGTTCAAATTTTCGATCGTTAATAAAATACTTTTTATTCATCCAATCAAGTTCAAATACATTTGATTAAACTTGTAATGGAGGACACTTGATGTTAATACAGTTTTTTCAAATATTAATTCATTATTTAAATAAAAAAAATTGAATAAATAGTAACAAAAAATAATTGTCCAGCAGTATATATAGAAAAAAAATCGTACGCTGTGTCCCTGTAGCGCAATGGATGGCGTGTTGGACGTTTCATCCAAAATGGGGGTTCGAATCCCACCTGGGATGGCGTAATTTCTGTGAGAATGAGATTTCTTTTTTTACTATAATATTTTATAATAATAATTAAATTTAATTAATGAATAAATAGTAAAAATGAACAAAAAGTAGTCCACCACCTTATATAGAAAGGAAAATGGAAAATTAGAAGGAAATTCGCTTTTATATATATATTTTGTCACATTATTGCGATTCTGTCATATGTATATACATATTTATGTATTATAAATGTAACTATTTAATAAAAAAAATACTGAAAAAAATTATTTTTTTTGTTGACCTTAGTAGGAATTGATTTTAAATTTGTTCTTTCATTACTTGTTTTAAGTTAATTTGAAATAAAACAGAAGTATTTGTTTACATGTATTTGAATATAATTAATAAAAAAACTACGCATTAGTTTGTGTGGGTTGAAACTTTGATAAAACATTGGGTTTACATTTATACGTTTCCCTCCTCACACAAGCTATTTTATTTTAATTTGAAATAAAACAGTAGTATATGTTTACACATGTTTAAATATACTTAATGAAAAGCTATAAGTTTGTGTTGAAACTTTGATAAAGCATTTGGATTTAAATGCAAAAATTGTCTCGGACTCTTGACCGTTGAAATGGGCAGGTTCACCTAAGGATGAGACATTTTCTTAAAATATATACTTTATTAGGATTTTATAACCTCTCTGTCTTAATCAGCGTTTCTCAAAATGTGGGGCGTGCCCCTTATGGAGGGGCGTGATATCTCTATGTGGGGGGTACGAGAAATATTGAAAAGTCGAAAATAAAATATTTAAAATAAGTATTAAGTTACTTAAAGAAAGCAAAATAAATACATTCTGATATAATACAAATTAAATACACGTTTACACTATAATATACTTACAAATGTATCAGTACTGTACAATATTTTTGATCATTAATTTACCAATATATTAAAAACAAGTTTAATAATTACCTGTGCCTTCCATGGGCTTGTCATGTACAAAATGTACTAATTATCTTGATAATTTGTATCGTTTATAATCAAAGTCGAATTGTGAATTTAGCGTCAAAGTACATTTTTATTGCATTCAATACATTGTTATTGTATAAGGAGAGGTGCGATGAAAATTATGATTGCAAATTAGGTATCAAACATTGAAAATTTGAGAAGCACTGATCTAAAGTCAACCTAAGCTATAGCGAGGGCGTTATCTTAAATCAATGCTTCTCAAAGTTTCAATATTCGCGACCCAATATTCAATCATAATTTTCATCGCGTCCCCCTCATATAATAATAATGTATTGAATTCAATAATACTACACGTTGATGCTAAAACTACGATACGACTTAAATCTCTAAAGTGCCACTGGCACTATAAAAGTCTCGCTCAGCCAAAGCATTAAATTCCCCTGACGTAAATATACGTTTTTCCGAAGTACGATCTTTTCTGCGCACTGTTATTCGTAAATTTTTTCGAAGGTTTTGGAATGCAATAAAAGGACCTTGGCAATGTTTGCGAAGGATTTACTTATTTCAGATTATTTCCTTCTTTTATATCCCCCCAATATATCTTATAAGCGCAACAACGTGGAAAAATTGCTATGGGCTTTAAGAAGCTAATAGCATAACTTTTATTTGGCAGTTAAGGAATTTATTATAAACCGTACAAATTATCAAGGTAAGTGTTACTTTTTGTATATAATTTTATGTATGGCAATCCCATGGGGTCACTGGTAATTATTAAACTTGTTCTTAACTTAGTATTTTAAATTAATTATAAAATACATTGTATAGCACCAGTGGCTCACACAAGGGGGGCGTCCTAGGGGTCCGGCCCCCCCCCCAAAGTCTTTGAATTTTTTCCGATTGATTATAATTCTAAGTATATAGTACGTAAAATTAAATTAAGGATTTGTTATTAATGATTAGTTTATTAATTAATGTTAATTATTTATCCAATAATGAGTTTTTTTTCTGTTTTTTGTCCCCCAAAATCGACAAAATCAAAAGGAACATGATACAAGAATGGTGGACTTTCGAACCTGGACACCTCCCCTGAAAAATTCCTGTGTGCGCTACTGTATAGCACTGATAACATTTATAAGTGCTATATATCAGTGTAAATGTGTATTTTATTTTTTTTACGTCAGAATGTTTTCTTTTATTACTTTCGATAAATTATTTTTTTAAATAATCTTCTGTTTTCGACTTTTCGATATGCTCACGCCCCCCTCGCAGAGTTGGCATGCCCCCCAAAAGGGGAACGCCCCATAGTTTGAGAAACGCTGGCTTAAATAATAATATAATTCAAGATTTTTATTCTGTATAAATATCTAGAATATAAATCTTGTACTTTTATATTCAACAGCTGATACTCAGCAATAATATGAGTCCTAGAAGGGACCATCTTTCTTCTTGAACTACGATTATTCCAATATTAAAAAACGACCATGACAACAATCATTCCTACCAATTTTCCACTTTCCATGGCTTTAATAGTAACTTTCATTAACATAAATCATGGTTCTTTTATAGAAAGAGGTCATATATATATATATATATATATATATATATATATATATATATATATATATATATTTAACAGTCATATATAATAATATAACGTCAACAAAACTATTTTCCACTAGAGGATTAGTCAGAGGCGTAAATAGAACCAGTTATTTAATCTTGATTTTAAGGAAAACGGAGCTGTTTATCTGCAAAGAGTTTAAAAAGAATCAAATTAGTTTACAGGTTGTTTACTCTCTATAAAAACAGGCATAAAATTCTTGAGTGTAAAAAGAGAGAAAAAAGTTATTTCACAATAATTTAATTCAAATGTAAGAATTGCGCACCCGTTTAATCAACACGTAAAAGGGCTCTGTCTTATTATTTATCTACAGCACACTTAGGTATGCGCACACATATATTTGTTAAGAAATGGAAAATAAAAAAAGAGACTTTTTAGAATTTTAGGTTTTTCTAAAAATCATAAATTATTTAAAATAAAACTATTAATATATATAGGAAACTGCGATTAGTTGTTTTTGGAAACGTAGTCTTAAAGCAATAGAATGGTTGGTCTAATAACTACCTTTGTTGGTTGATAATTTAAGCATTATTCCATGACATTCCATGGGAGTTATTTCTTTAGGAAATAGAAGTATTTGTGTGATTAAAAGAACTAAGTATTTTAAAAACTCATTTTTAAAACACTTCTTTTTTTAACTCCATTCCAATGAAATTCTGTGGCTTCAGACAAAAATTAAAGTTGTAGGAAAAATATAATGACTCACCTTTAAGGTATCCGACTACATTCGGAACCGTGAATTTAAAAAAGCGCATAAATGGATAATTTTCATGATATTTAGTGTCACTCAAATTAGAATACATGCATAAAATCGTTTTAAGGACAATTTGATAACAAAACATTATTTAAATATAATATTTTGGCAAAAAATTAACTTAGAATAATCTTTTTTTCCAAATGTTCTCCTTTTGAGAAAAATGGTTCTAATATAATAATATTTTGCCTGTATATAGCTCAGACTTCTCTACAGAGTCTCAACAAGAATTTTTGAAAAATTCACATTATGTTCAGAGTTACCACCAATTGAAATAATTATTCGTGTTTTTCTTAAAATTGCTCCCCTCTGTGGTCGTAAAATATGAATAAACCCACTTCTAAGTTATATATATTTCAAAAATTCTAGTTGACCTTTCTCTGAACAGAGGTCTGAGCTATATACAGGCAAAATATTATTCTAATAGAAGCATTTTTCACAAAAGGAGAACATTTGGAAAAAAGGTTATTCTACGTTAATTCTTTGCCAAAATATTGTATTTAAATAAATTTTTTTGTCATAATATCCTTAAAACAATTTTATTCATATATTCAAATCTAAATGACACTAAATATCATGAAAATTATCCATTTATGCGCTTTGAAAAATCACGGTTCCGAACGTAGTCGCATACCTTAATGCAAAAATAAACATATCACTAACTAATCACTAAAGGTTTAGGAATTAATTCAGCAGTAAGCAAAAAAGGCTTTATTATGATCTGAAGTAAAGTTTGTTTTCTTTTCCACTGCGCTTTCAGAGAGGCATTGGAAAACTTAACTAACATAAACTTTCAAATAACAATTTGCAACGAAGTAATTTTAGCATATACCGTCTATCCAATGTTAACGATATTTGTTTCAATAGCAACTTATATGTATTATAAATTTCAGTATTACATTTAGTTGAAAAATAAGAAAAAAAGGGCAGACATTTATAATATACTTAATCAGGATAAATTGTTTAAAATTTTATTAATTAACTAGTAAACAGAGAACCAGCTTTAAAAACTATAAATGAAAGAACCAGGTCCAAATAAATTCAGAATTATATTGATATACCCTTAGAACAGATTTAAAGTCAAAGTTAACTGATTTCTGTGGAGTCGTGATTTCAAGACTTGTTGTTATTAAAGACCGTCGAGCAGATGGTTAATGTTGCATCTCACAGTGTTCAAGTTGGGCGTGAAGTGTTAAGTGGTAGCTCAAATGTCATTCCTGAGAATTAACTGTCTTATCAGAATTACGAAATCCAGCATCAATAGTGCTCATGTTTCTTTCACATTAATAAATATAATGAATTAACCTAAATACTGTAGTGCAGGTTTGACCAACCCAAATCACCTCGCGGGCCACTTCTGAAGAAATTAACAATCCTGCGGGCCGCATATAAAAATATATATCTTTATAATAGACTTGGATCCATTACAAACATTTGTTGGAGAGAAAATTTAAAACAAACTGATATATTATTATTGTTTTCATTATTGTTCATGTATACAAACATAGATAATATAATAATAATAAGTTAATGATCAAATAATGCTTAATTTATTTAATTAGTGAGCTACCTCTTTCTCAACTCTTTCATTTAGTTTTTGCAAGTCAATCTATATGCATGTGTATTTGCGTATCGTAATTGATGTTGCAGATTTTCGTGCGTCAAGTTTGAGCACGATTTATGCTTGATAAATTTCAATTTAGAAAAAAAAAGAGATTCGCAGTAACAGAAGCAACGTGATAAAATAATAACAATTATATGATTTATTTTTTACGAAAAAAATCTTTAAACAAAAAATATTGTACAAAATATTAGAATTTTGTAAAGTTGTAAAGAATCTCGCGGGCCGCAGAATTATTCAAGGTGGGCCACGGGTTGGACACACCTGCTCTAGTGACTCCTTATATAAATTATTATTATTATTTATATTATATATGTGAAAATGTGCATTTTCTTTGAGTGTTGTGGGAAAGAGTTTATACAGAGACGGGTCTTATTAGGATAATTAAAAAAATGGTTACAGAAAAACAACAAAAATTTATGCTTGGAAGTTGTCAGCAAAAACTTGAATTGTGCATTGTTCTGATTGTTAATTTATTTTTGATAATTATCTACGGGGTGGGGATACCTCGTGTCAGCCTAACGGTTGACCAACCCTTATTGTACAAACTGTACAACTGTTCATACTCATTGCTCAAACTATAAAAGTGTAATTTCCTTGTATTATGTTAATCTATTTATTTATTTTTCGCAAGGTTCCTTCTAGGCGCTACTCTTCGATTAAATTCTTCCCCGATGCTGCATCGTCCACTTCATTGATAATGTTCTCAAATTTTAATAAACATGTAGTTCTTGTAACTTCCTGAAGAGTTGAGTATTTAATTTCGTTGTTTGTGTTAGTAATTCTTCGTATCATTCAATGCTCTTTTTTTCACGCAAAGATTCCAGTCCAGGTAATCGTTGTAATATTTTTCTGCAAGAAGCTGCAATAATATACTTTTGCAACCTTATCGGCGATATTATATGAAACGAAGCACATGATTACCAATTTAGCGCATGCGAAACATACGAAATCTGGGTTACCAATTTGGTGAGGTATCTTGAACGTTGGCATTGTTGCGATAATACGTAATAAATCTATTACAGCATCATGAAAACTTTTTTTATGTACAGAGAAAGATAATTATAAAAAAAATGACTGGCTATCATTTGATATCAGTTAATGTTTTAGTTTATACAATTAGCTTGAAGCGAGTTCGGTGTTTTATTTCAAATACATATATTTTTCTGTAGATAATTTTATTTTTCTATTGTACAATAGTACGTGCAACGATAAAAGTATTCACATAAACACTTTACATTTTATTTTACTATGTAAAAGATGAATGGTGAAATAGTTTCTTAAAGAATTTCCACAAGTCTCTTAAATGCTCCCTCTTTCCATAACGAAAATAAATTTTACGAGTTGAAATGGCCAAAGGGGTAAAATAAGGTAATCTCATTATGTAAATATTTTCTCAAGAAAAGGATGTCAAAGAGCATTTTTATAAAATTTGAAAATATGTAAAAATAATTTTAATAGTAAAACATGTAAAAAAAATTTTTTTAGTGTTTTTAAAGTTTACAAAAGTTACTTAATAATTACCAGAAATTGTAAACAAAATTATAGCTTTCAAGATCTTTATATATATTTATCTACCATTTAATTTCCGTGCTGTCTTTATCAATGAATTACATTTAGGTGTGACATTTTCTTCATAAATTTAATACTACTATTAATTTAAGTGAGTGAAAGATAAAGTTTCATATTATCTTTCATTTTAACTTATATCATGTACGCAGTTTTAAAGCGCTGAGTTTAAATAATCCTCAAAGTGTTTAATCTTATCTATTGCATCAAAGTTTGTGAAGAAACGCATTATGACAGCCTAATTATGAAATTCAAAGGAACTTATTATCAAAAGGAAGTATAGATATGGCACGGAAGAATTATATTAATGGAGATAAATAGAATTGAAAGTGGATTAATAAAAGAACAAATAAATATTTAAACCAACGATGAATAACAAATAGTAGAATATTCTTATATAATTTCCACAAAATCAATAAAAAAATAAGTTTCTTTCTTTTTAACGGACTATTCAAGCTTTGGTACTTTATAAAACAAGTCATAATTTGTAGTTTTACATAGTTGATAAATACAGAAGTTTCAAATTGGAGGTTGGCTTATTTTAATATCGTTAACATCTTAAAGCATTAATTTTTCTTCTTTATTTTTATATGTATGTGTGTGTAAAGACGTGGCTACAGTGGAAGGAATTTCTCAATAACAGATCAATTTTCTATGATTGTTGATGCTGCTTACTGATGAGATTGACGAAACAGTATTGTGATTAATTAAGTTCATTTTACTGCACATTTGGGCAACACAAATATACACATATGAAACATTAAATTCAGGTAATGAACGACACAATAGAGAACAAGGAAACGAGGACACTACGCGCTCCAGCAGGCTACATGTTGAAGCACAAATAACAGAAAAGGCGGAATTTCCAGAAACCTCGGTTTTTATAGGAAGCTCAAATTACATTATCTGGGTGGATGTATGTAATTCAAAAGATTCCCGTTAGGTGGGTAGCTAGTTTATTATTTACGCTTGGGTCCTGAAAGAATGGACCGATATATAATTAAAAAATTACAAAAGATTAAATTTCTGGTGATTATCGTATATTCCTGCGTACAACACGCACCCTCTTTTTCCCTCTGAAAAATTTAAAATGTACACGCGTGAAATGCTCTTATCTTATGTAGTGTTTTACTCCAAGTATTATACCAGGCTTTTGAACAATGGTATAGTTTTAGAGCTAAAATCTAAAATCGCAAAGATACAGGCACTAGAAGGTATGGGGATGTTGGAAGGTGAAAAAACATTTACAAAAAAGACCAAAAGTGTTATGCCAGTCTAGAAAAAGTGCGTGAGTGTATAAAAGCATATAGTGAGAAATTAAACCTACCATAATTCAAAATTCATTGAAAAATGTAGAATATCTAACAATCTAGATGGAACAGAAGATGATTATTTGCTTATGGATCAGAGTAACAAGTGATGGTGCTTGAAGATATAACAGAAATTAAATTTTAAGTTAATACATTTCCTTTATTTCTGCTGTATAACTCCTGTGTGCGTGAATATAATTCCCATATACGCACATTTTAGCCTTATTAAAAATGTATTAACTTGAACTTCATTTCTTAAAACTGATTGAAATAAATATTCGTTAGCTCAAAAGCTTATTTTTTAGATATGTCTTAAGTAATATTGAAATCAATGCAATTTTCATATTTTTAGAAGACATTCATAACTTTTTCACGAAACATTATAAGCACATTTATGAATTAATACATCCACTATGGTAACATGAGACTTTTACTTAATGCATGTTTCGAAAACTGTGTTTTAATATAAGTATAAAAAAATGTTCCCATTCAGAGGTGTGAAAGAATAAAAAAAAGTCTTATTTTTTTATTTAAAAAAAGAATAAAAATAAAAGCATTTTTACATGAACATATAAAATATTAATATTACCAACTGAAGTTTCAATATTGGCAACCCTTCTTTGTGAATCAAAGCCGTGGTTTTAAATACATGCATAAAACATATCATCACAGCAATTTAAACCTCTCTGATTCTACACGAACAACTCTTCCAGCCATAAAACCTCACCCCAATGTAGATACAGCATTCACAATGTTGAAGTTCACATCATGTAAAAAGGGGTAGTTCTCTTTTTAAATCGCGAGACAGAAAGGATTTTAAGGGGTTACGATAACTTCCAAAACCCCATAATTTCTGAATTATTTACCTTCTTTGACAAGCCCTTGTTGGAAACGCAAACACCTAGTGCCAATCCACTGAATGTCAGGTTTCCCTTTGTTACGCTGTTAATCCGTTTCATAAACAGATCACTGCGAATGAATGCTTGTGGAAAAACAGAAATTCGGCAGGATAAAAAGAAGCAGGGAGAGGAACACCCGGGTATTTTTCAGTTCCCCCCTTCCTATCCATGCTAATTTATTCATTAAATGCTCTGAGGCCTTCGCTAAGCCCAAAATATAATCCCGCTAATGGCCGACATTAAAAGTGGGCGAGGGAATCGTTTCGAAAACCTCTGGATGAGGGGCTTTCTGAACGATTATATTCCCTCTGGCTAAGGGAAGAGGGAGCTCGATGAAATTAAGAGGACAAAGCTTCTAAGGGGTGATGAGTTTATATTGTTCAAATCTCCGAGATTTAAGTCTAACTTTTTAAATCGTGGAGCAGGACGTATATTTTTAAGAACATTTGTAATCAGTATTTTTTAGTGTTTTGTACAAAAATCGAATGATGAGGGGGAAGGGGGAGCTATAAATGAAACTATGAAACATGTGCCACATGAATATTTAGTTTCCTCTATTGTGTATTTAATGCACAACTTTTAAATGAATGATGAGTTAGTATTGAAAATTATTAAAAAAAGTTTCTATAAAAATTAATTTAAGTTTCAAATAAAGGTAAAACATCATTAAGGTTAAATATCAATTATAAAGCATCATTAAGGTTAAAAATCAATTATAAAGCATCATTAAGGTTAAAAATCAATTATAAAGCATCATTAAGGTTAAAAATCAATTATAAAACATCATTAAGGTTAAAAATCAATTATAAAACAGTATTTTTATTTTTACGATTGCATGATTAGTAATGTAAAAAAAGAAATTGTAATAAATATCTCTAGTTCTCTCTCTCTCTCTCTCTCTCTAAGATATTTTGTCAAACTTCTTTTTGTAGAAAAAAAAGAGTTATATGTGTTTGCCTTACTTTTTGAAGAAGGCTCAGATGCAATATATACTAGTCATTCCGGAAACTGCCGGCTGCAGTAACTTAGTGGATATGTTCATGAACTCGCCTCCCGATTGTCGATGGTTCAGGTCCTGGTACTATTGAAGACCCACCGTGTAGAAGAGGCCGATGCCCGTTAAATTTGTCGAATCTCAATGTCCTCTCGTTGGTGTGGTAGTTAGGAGAGTGGCGTGCCAACTCAGGTGTCCTCTTTGTCAACCTAGGTCCAAAATTACGAGGTCCGTCACCAATTGCCCTAGTGTTGCTTTACAGTGAGACGTGAATATCACTCTCAACCTCACTTCAGGGCTTTCCAATAACATTTTGGTGTATTTTGTTAATACTATTAATTTATTCATTAATAGCGATTGTTTTATTATGAACAAATACTTCTCATGTTAAGATGCCGGAAATACATTTTTTTTCTCTTGGACCACCATATATCTTCTATGGATACTAGTTGAGGAACATATCTTGGAATATTTAAATTGGCTCTGATGAAAATTTGTCTTTAACAAAGAGTAGAGTTGAGTTTTTAATGTCCAATCCTCCTGAATACTCAATCAATAAAGTGATATGTCAATGACATTAATATCTATTCATACAAGGTAAGTACAAATGATGCATCCAATTTTAAAAATTCATACTATCGAAACAACTACTCCTATCACAACAAGTGATGTATGAATGTAAAGAGAAATATACCGTGGTTTTTTTTCTGTTACCAATGTTCAATATGTGACCCTTTTACACGGTATACGTCCACTCCGTAATTCAGTTCGTTCCATACATTTAGTAGCATCACTCTATCAATGGTTTGTAATGCCACACAATTGCTTACTTGTCGTTTTCTGTTATTTGTTATGTCAATTGCTAATGATACGGCTTGAAATTTAATTTTTTTCGTAAAATTTTCTGTACCATTTTCTGGGGAGCCAGTTCATGAGCAGCAAATCTCGTGGACTTCAAACAAAACTCTGCCTCATTATCTCTATTGCTTCTTCCGAGACGCTTAGCAGACCGCTGCTTTTCTTTTTACACAAGCAACCTGTTTTCTTAAATTGATTTTGCCATCGCAAAATGCTGTTGTTGGATGGTGCTTCTTTTCCGTAGTGATTTCTAAATGCACGTTGCGCCGTAATAATTGAAAAAACCCGTGCATACTCTAGTACACAAAAACTCTTCTTTGTCATTGTCATTCTGTTTGGATTTAAATCACAACGATCTTCAATGTGTTGTTTATCACTAGTGGGAAAAAAACTTGGTATATCTCTCTTAACATTTATGCATCACTTATTGTAATATATGCAGTAACTTCCAAATTATGATTTTTTAAAATCGGGTCCATCATTTATACTCACCCTGTAGAAAGGAGAAAAGCGACTCATTTGTTCACTGATCACGATATATCCGAAACTATTAGTCATACAGACTTGAAAATTGGCTGGCATGTTTTTTTCATCGAGTAGAGATCCACTATAAACGAGGTTCGCAAAAAACTACCTCCAGGGAGGGTTGCCAAAGGATTAGAAACGTTATAGATAAATATTCCCGAGTTTGAACTACTAGATCTACAATAATGAAATTTAGTAAGCATGTTTCTTTTGTTGAATCGAAACCCGCTAAGAGTAGGTCTCACAGAAATCGTCTCTCAAACAGGGTACGGACTTAATTGATAAAAAATTTCCGCGTTTGAACTACTATTTTTAGATTTGAAATTCAACAAACATATTTATTTTATTGAGTAGAGATCCACTAAATATGGGTTTTCCAGAATTCCACTTTGGTGGAGGGGGTTACGAAAGCCTAAAATATAATTCTTGTTCAATTTTAGAAATTCAATTCCTGTCCTTTTTAAATCAAGAGATGAGAGTTATAAGAATTTTTTTTAGTACAATCGAATGCTTAATGAAACTTAGCGAAAAGGGTGGGTAATGGCTAGTCTTTTATAATCACTCATTCCTGTTTTTTCCTTTCATGCCTTAATTCCTCCTGATCCCTCATTTGAAACAACAAATCATGTATGATGCAAAAACAGCAACTACTACAACTTGAGGTTTGATATTTATCAATGACCAAACACAAACCTAAGATTATCGTCAAGGGTGCAATTCTTCACAGCAAACAGTTAACAATGATCTGCTCCAGTGATGCACGCAATGTGATACAAATCACTCCATGCCACTCTAGCACACAAAATTCATTGCCTGAAATTATAGACCACTATGACACATGTTAGCTAAAAGAAGAGTGATTTACCTAACATTATGTAACCCGAATCGTGGCTACGTCAAGCATAAATGCTTGTTTTTGCTTATGTATGCTTGACAAAACAGCGAATTGAGAAATAGATTACTTATATGAATTCAGGAGAGCAAACAAGGGTTAAACATTAAAATTTGTGGCACCCTTGGCGAATTGTTTTATTAGAAATCGTCAAATTTGTTACTTGAATGTATCTTAATTGTTACTATACTTTTTAGAGGAGGCATAAGAAAGTTACATATAGAGTTATAGCATTTTTTTCTACGTATCTTTAATACCAATTGGGAAATAACTGAAGTCAATTTTATTTATCCTTATTATCTCATTCTTTGCAAATGTTTGGCGAAGTTTATCCCAAATTGGCTCTTGCGTCATAAAACCCAACAATCACTCCTGCATTTGTTCCATACGTCAGTGTTTCTCAAACTGTGGGGCACGCCCCCTAGGGGGGCATGATAACCCTACAAGGGAGGCGCAAGTATATCAAAAAGTCGAAAACAAAAGATTATCTTTAAAAAAATTTTAATTTACCAAAAGGAAACAAAACAAAATACAATCAGACACAATAAAAAATAAAATACACATTTACACTAATATAATGCACTTATAAATGCATCAATACTGCACAGTGTGTTTCATAATTAATTTAACAGTACTAAGCTAAGAACAAGCTTAATAACTGCTAATGACCCTATAGACATGACATAAAATTATATACAAAATTTAATACTTATCTTGACAATTTGTACGGTTTATAATTAAAGTGGTTTTGTAGCTTTACGTCAAGGCACATTATTACTGAACTCAATACAAAGATACTGCATGGATGGGGATGCGATAAAAATTATGATTGAAAATTGGGGTATAAGTATAGAAAATTTAAGAAGCACTGCCATACGTATAGTTTTCCAAAGATTCACAAAGAATGCTGTTGGGAGAAGAAAAAAGGATACATTGTTGCCATGCGTTTCACCGTGGGATACATTTGAAACACGAGAGGTAGGTGAACAGAAACATACAATGCAATCACAGAAGAATGTAGATTTTATTACTAACGATAATCCTAGCATAGCACCCCTGCTTTCTATTCCAGACGGAAACTCATTTCAGGTGAAAGTCCAACTTCTTTTCCCGAAGATACATCCATGTTTTATCCTGGATTCGAACCCGTGTCCATTTGATTACAAGCTGAGGGTCATAACTACCATACGGGCTGGGCGGCAAAATGATACGTCAATCAAGAGAATAAAATCAACCCAAGTAAGCATACAACTCTGGTATTAATATAATCAAGATTTTTTTAAACATTTGTTTATTTTGAAAACACTGAGTTTTATTTTGTAAAATTTCAGAAATCGTTTAAATGAAATTTAAAAAATAAATAAATTTGAATTAATGAATTTAAATGTTATTAATGAAGATTCGGTCACTGTATATTTCCAAATATATGCGGATCTGTCAAAAATGTATCCAAATTTTGAAATCTACTTATAATTTGAAGAAAAGAGTCCCGTAATTTTCAAACATGTTGCCATGAGAACAAAAATATTGCTAAGTAGTTAAAACGGGTTGGAATACTTTTTAAACAAATTGATGTGCAGTAAAACGCCGACGACGATTGCTTTATTTCTGGTAACCCTATCTGAGGAGCTAATATATTTTTCTCATTTATTTGTTATCTTGTTCACGATTTCTGTGCTGGTCTACAACATGCGTCATTTTTTCTGTTTGAAAAATAAACAATAAGAGAAATTCGTATACGGCCCATGTTTCATCGTCGACCTATGTTTCATGTCCTCGAGGCAAAATCAGCTACATGAAGATAATCGCATGCATTCAGACATCTCAATGAGAAAAGGTAAATTTTTCGAACTAGCTGGAAAATTGGATTCTGATTTTCAAGGATTTATGTGGTTTTCCTTTTCTTTTAGAATAAAAGCCCTTATCAAAATACTTAAAATGTTATCAGATTAAAATCTCTTGCGCAAAGCTAACGGAAAATGTTAACGATTTTTTTACGAGATTGGCGGATTCTTATATAAGCCAATGCACACCCTTACTTTTACTATTAAATTATTCCAAAAATTTTTGGCTTGTGCATGAATATACGAGAAAGGATCTTAAAATAACTAGAATTTACTATTTTTTTTTACTTATCAATTCTATTGTGTGCACTCTACATTATCCCCCTTCATAGTATTACACATGCGCGTTAATCCACGTCACCCAACGCTTTGCCATTGCTCAAAAGGCTAATGCTCAGTTTTGGAACTCTTGAGGCAGGATACTGTTCACAGCTATTAGAATGTTTTCTTTGGTTTCATCCACTTCTCTGCATTACTTTTCTTTAAGACTTCTCTTCATCCTTGGAAACAAAGAAAGTCAAACGAAGCGAGATGACAAGGTGGTTTCTTCAGAAACTTGGTCATTGATATTTCCCCAATAATCACCAATTGCACGTTTGATTTTGGAAATGTTTTCATCATTTCTACCTATCGAAGGAGACCTTGGGTATAGCATGTCTTTAGTTGACATGTTGCCAGATTTCAAACGGGAAAACCACTCATAATACTCCCAAACTATCATCATTAAAGTCTTGCCTAATAATCCCAACTGCCTCGGTCACAGTTTTCCCTAACAGAAAGCAAAATTTTACACATACTATTCATTCTTTGTGGGTGGCCATCTCACTAATCAGCAAAATATTGAAACAGTTACGCACAAAACAGAGCATCACAATAATTCACTTAACTCAGTCTAACACCAGCTCATTAACAGTTGCAGGAGACCCACAACTAACACTATCTAACAGCATTACTCGTAACTATAAAGCATGCACTCACAACAGTTCTGTTCCTGTTATTTTTGGATTCCCCTCGAATACAGCATGTGAAATCAAGGAACAAGTGAAAAATACATTCGCTACAAAATCAAACAGTCCTCAAGTTATGTACCAATAATAATTGAAAACATTTAAAACATAGCATTCAAAAAAATTAAGTCAATTCCTACTTAGGTCAACAAAGAAAATTTTTATATTTTAGTTACTTTTTTTATTAAATAGTTACAATTAATAAAAAAATATCTATATATGTATATGACAGGATCACAATATTAAGTGGCAAAATAGAAAGCGATTTTCCACTTTCCTTTTTATATAGGGTGTTGGACTATTATTTTTTGTTTGTTGCTATTTATTCTTTAATTAAATTTAATTATCCTAATAAAATAATATAGTAAAAAAGGAATCACGTTCTTGGAAATTAGGCCATCTCAGGAGGGATTCGAACCCACGCACTTTGGATTAGAAGTCCAACGCACTATCCATTATGCTACAGGGACACAGCGAAGGATTTTCCTTTCTATATATGCTGTTGGACCTTTATTTTTGTTACTATTCATTTAATTAAGTTTAACTAATGAATTAATATTTGAAAAAACTGTATTAACATCAAGCGTCATCCACTACAAGTTAAGAAAAATGTATTTGAAGTTGAATGGAGGAACCGAAAGTATTTTATTAATGATTGAAAATTTGAACAAAATATGCATAGGGAGAGAGTGAACTAATAGTAATAATTGAATAAAGGGAATGATAACCTTTTATATAATTTATAAAATAATTTGTATAATTTTCTTCTGATAAAAAATTACTTAGATGTCTTATTATTATAATGGAGAATTCTTGGGAATATCTGTCATTCTAAAAGAAAATTCTGAGAATAGAATATTTTTAGTTTCTTTTTTTACGTCAAGTAAAAAGATTTCATTCCAAACAATCCATCACCTCAAGTATCTATTTTCAAAGCGGAATTCCCTATTCCCTGTTGAAACCTTTGCAGCTTCCTGTGTTAGTAACAATGGATTCTAACTCAATTTTTCCAATTGAACTCTATGCGATGATGAGTTCGGATTCCCTACTGAATAGCAGAAGTAAAGAAATATATTTTCCCAACCCAAGAAAAGATTTTACGCGATCTTTTTGTCTTAAGAGTTTGATTTAATTAAATAAATGTTTCGGAATAGGATTTTTGAAGGCAAATGCTTCAAATTCTAAAATATAATTTGGAAACGATTTCGTAAAATGCCAATCTTTTTCTGTGTTAAGAGAGTTGAACGTATTTAAAAGAGTTATTGAACAGAAATGCGAAATATATATTTCTTTTGTGAATTTTTATGTTACAGTAAGAATTCGCATTTTAATGTTTTAAGAGATATTAATAGTTTTGAAAAGATTGGTTATACGCTTTAAACATTAAACTGATCAGAATTGAAGTAGATAAAAATATTATCAATTCTATATCAATTATACTGATAATGTCTTAGAATTTAATTGTGGAAAAAAGTAATTAGCAATTTATTGCTGGTGTGTAAGTAATTTTAAAGTGTCAAGGAAAAAATAGAAAAAGAATAATCATCTTTAACTACGAATACATTTATTTTTTGGTTTAAGCAATCTTATAAACTGAAAATTTTAGAATATTAATTTTTTTAATTTCACCCAATTAAAAATCTTTCCTTATTTTTTTTAAAAAAAATCACAGCAAAAATTAGAATTTAAGTAAATATTTTTAGTAAAAGTATTACTACTGGTAAAAGTTTGAAATGTCATTTACAAAAAATATTGAAGGATTTGTGAAGATGATGGGTTTTCATATGTTCTAAAAAAAATATAGCAGTGAATTTTAGGATAAGTTTTCTTTTACTTGAATAAAATATCCAAAAATCGTATTATATTATTGCTTATTATAATTTTAAATCTTTTTTACTGACGATTATACTCGTTGTAATATACTCTCTGTCTCTAATAATCTTTAACTGAAGTCTTCAACAAGTAGACGTTAGGAGAGGAGACTGCCAGTTTAGTTGTCATCCTCGTCTTTTGGCTGTGGTTCAAGATTAGAAGGACCATCTCCAATAACTTTCATATTGCTTTACTGTGTGAAGTAAATTGAACTCAAAACAAATAAGCAACTAGACTCAAATCTCTTTTCTGATATCTTCAGGTACTCGAAATGCTTCAACTCTCTGAGCAGTTTTAAACCTTTTTCTCAGTATTTTCTCATGTACTCTTAGCAGTTCATTCACTTCTTTTCTGCGTGTATGTTTATGTAGCATAAATCAGTGCTTCTCAAACTTTCAATACTCGCGACCCAATATTCAAGTATCATTTTCATCGCGCCCCCTCCATATAATAACATTGTATTGAATTCAATAATACTATACTTTTACACTAAAGCTACGTGGCCGCGGTAGCCGAGTGGTATAGGTATCGGATCGTGGCTTGCCTGGTCACGAGTTCGATCCCAGTACCACTAAAGACCCGCCGTGTAGGGCAGCGATGCACGTTAAATCTTTCGATCGCTGAAACGTCCTCCCGTTGGTGGGGTGTGGTAGTTAGGAGAGGGGGTGCCAGCTCAGGTGTCGTCCACGTCACTTGACCATGGTTCAAAATTACGTGGTCCGTCGCCAAAAGCCCTAGTGTAGCTGAACAGTGCGACGTTAATATTAAATCAATCAATCATTACACTAAAGCTACAGTGTGTGTGTGTGTGTATGTGTGTACGATTTTTAACCTCTTACGTGCCACCAACATATATAAACGTCTCGTTCTGCCAAAGCATTAATCTTCTAGACGTATATATACATCTTTCCGAAGTACTGATGCACTGATATCCATCCACTGATTCTGTGCACTGATATCCATAAAATTATTCCTAAGGTTTTGGAACACAACAAAATGACCTTGACAGTCTTTGCAAAGGATTTAATTATTTCAGAGGATTTTGCTTATTTATTCCTTCTCTCCCCCTCCCCCCATCTCCAAAACCATCAAAATACGCGCGTCTACGTGGTAAACCCTGGCTGGTAGAACCCCCCTCAGTATAGAGGGCGCTGCTTGTAAAAACATGCTTTGTTTACACCAGAGATCTTGTGTACGTGACCGAGTGCAGACGCACTCCATATTCCATTAAACTTATTATTTAATCTTACACTTGTCTTCGATGATTTATTGAATTTAACTGAGTCTAATGATTGTGATGATATGAGCGTTGATTGATATAAAAGCATTCTACCACTGATTAACTGAACCACCGATGATAGTAACACTGGCATTGGGGACCAGACCGCGTAACTTTTATTCGGCAGTTAGGGAATTAATTATAAACCGCACAAATCATCAAGATAAGTGTCAATACAAGCCCATGGAGTCATTGGTAATTATCAAGCTTGTTCTTAACGTAGCATTGTTAAATTAATAATAAAATACATAGTACAGTGCAGGTACTTTTATAAGTGTATTATATCAGTGTAAATGTGTATTTTATATTTTATTATGTCAGAAAGTATTTTGTCTGCTTACTTTCAGTAAATTAATAAAGTTTTAAATAATCTTTAGTTTTCAATATGCTCGCGCCCCCCTTGTAGAGTTATCACGCCCCTCAAGGGAGGCGCGCCCCACAGTTTGAGAAACTCTGACATAAATCATTTACATACAACGCAGCTCCTTCACAAAGAGAGATTCTTCTATAATATAATGTCATAAAGTAGCCCATGAGGTCGGTTAAGGGAAAATACGCGTCAGAATCCGTGACAAATTCATTATTCAAAAGCAATTCTTATCCGTCTTACTTTCATAGGTTCTAAAATATTTAATTTAAAAAATACATGAAATATGTTGTTGCTGTTACTTATGCCACCTGATCGACAGTAACATTGGATCAAGGTCCACGAAATTCGTCGCGGCAAGGGGCTAGATTTTTATCCTGCCATTAGCCTTTGTGCACCGCAGAGGGGAGAGTACAATTTTGCTCGGTACCACCCCAATTTTGAGGGAGAACACTCTGGAGGTGGTCAGGGACCTTCCACTTCTCTTCCCCTTCTACCAACTTCACGAGAGGACTTGCAACACGATGGCTATTTAGAGTACCCCCCGCCACAAAAGCTATAAAAGCTATAAAGCCACAAAGCTCACTAACCACTATAACGGATGGCAGGCAGGAAACACTTGTCCTTTTTGATGTTGCTGGACATGAAAAATTGAATTTTTTCATTCTTTATTTTCAATATCACTTAGATTTCTCCTATAATACTGATAGTCCAATTTTTCTGTACCTGATGGAGGGCTACGTAAAATACGAATTACTAACATGCTATTTTATTATATACAACTATTTTATTTTTCATTTATGTTAATATATATATGTAAGGATAATTAAATTAGATTAAAAATTAAATTCCCTATCTAGCACTTAACTCATCTTTCTCCGTTCCCATATTCAAGTATCAAACTAATCACCCATCTATTTCTTCCGAACATATGGCTTAGCCAATAAACATGTCTAATTCCAGATCGTTAGATTTAATAGTCAACATATGTCAGCATTAACTTGCAAGCACCATCTTCAAAGCAGCGATACTTACCATATGTTTTCAAGTGTTATCCACTTGAAACCACCACCATGGCGTGCTTTTTCCTCCCAGCTCTCAGAGTCAGAACAGATGTAGAAACGAGCGAATAAAGACCTTCCTTTTTAAAACTTTAATCTGATTCTGTCTTCAAAATCATGACATATATATATATATATATATATATATATATATATATATATATATATATATATATATATATATATATACCGTAAAATCCGGCGTATGAAGCGCCTTTTGAACACAAATAATAAGGTCGAAATTTACTGGTACGTGTTATACTCCGGATATATAATTAGAGCTTTAAAATAAAAAAAAAGATGCACATAAAAAAATTAGATATCTATATAGTTAGGAATACTGTTTTTTAAAAAGAAATGGCATACCTAAGGATTTTAACGCGTTGTAGTTTTAGAAGTATGCTATTTTTCAAAAGCCTGGGATAATACCTCGAATAAACGACTTCAAAACATAAGAACATTTCATTTATACATTTCAGGTTCCTTCATAAAAAAGGAGGGGGGGGGCATTATACGATGAATGTATCTAAAAACTTTAAAAAATGTAGTTCGAAAGTATAGGTGCGCGTTCCATATATACTATACTCCGATGAGCGTTATACACTGGATTTTATGATATGTAGATGAAGGGTTTAGGGCTCTGTTATAGGGGTAGGCAAGGATGGCTATTCTATTTCTTAACAAAAACACTAAAGGCCGTGGGTAGCCTGGTGGTTAGAGCATCGGACTCCAGACCGGAAGGCCTGGGTTCGATGCCCGATGCCACCAAACACCCTTCGAGTACATACGGAGTACGTGCTCGTTAAATCAGTGGGTCCGAATGTCTTGTGGGCTGAATCACAAGTGCAGGGGACTGGAGAATATTTACCTCCCCTCCATGGCAAAATTGTGGAGGTGGAGATAGGTGTTGTCGCCATCTATCGTCCCTTCGGGGATTTTCGCCGAGCTAATTCGTACTGTCACCTGTATGGTGCTCAAGGCCTAGACCAGCGACAGGCGTAATTCTAGCCCCTTGCCACGATGAATTTGTTGAATTCGTTCTGACTACGTCAGACAGGTGGCATTAGCCACAACAAGAACAACAAAAGCACTATCGTTTAATAACGCACAGGACGAATTACAAGACATTTAATTATAAAAATATGGGTATCAAGAGTTTCTCACACAGATACTCCGGAATACAATGCTGGTTGCAAAGTTTTAACAGTATATGAATGCTATGACCTAGCTCGTTTGTCGTTCTTCAGTTGTTATTTTTCTCGTATTCCTGCAACAGATGTGTTCGACCTATCGAGTCGGCTTCCTACTTGCTAATGAGTCCTCTTCACACTTTACTAGTGGTTAACAGCGCCCTCTGCGAATATCATCACTCCCCCTCGCACACATATTTATGTTTTATATATATGTTGAAAATGTATGTTACACATTATGGATAATTATTTAATAAAGGGAAATATGTATTATGGGGCCAAAAGTTCTCATAGTTTATTCCAAGTTTATAATTTACCATTGAGGGGTGCATGAATTACGTAAATAATAACATTCGCTACACAAAATGAGTTAAATTACTGAATGAATTTAATTACACTTTTGGAACGCAATAATAGAAGAAACATATGCATGCGAACACAAACAGTTTCAATTGTTTGAAAATTGTTAGTGGGTACTTTTATTCTTGAGCTGGTATGTACTATTCCAGGTGCCTGAAAAAGCATAAATATTTAAGATAAAACTATTGATAAGAAAGTTACATTAATTATTCTTCCAAAAGGGTAGTTCAAGCTTAAAGCATTAGTTTGTGTTAATTCGAAGGAAAACAAAACTATGTGCTTGCATTCTAAATATTTAAAAAGAACCAATTGAATTCAAGTTATGTACTCTCCATAAAATAGAAATAAAATATTTAAGTGTAAAAAAGAAAAATCTTAACGAGAAAAATTTATTTTAAATCCTATGAATTGCCATTACGATTTCCAGACAATTAATTAGTAAACAAGTAATATAAAAAAATTAAGTCAATTCCTACTTTGAATGGATGAATAGAAAGTATTTTACTAACGATTGAAAATTTGAACAAGATATGTGAATATAAATAAATATAGATAGAGGAAGAGTGAACTAATAGTAGGAATTGAAAAAAAAGAGCATGATTCGTCTGCATTGTTGTAATAATGCTTATCCGGTTTGGTTAGTTTCGCTAAAAAACAGGTTTTCGACGCCAACTTTTGTCTTTGTTTTAACAGTTACATTGTAGCAACAATAGAGAAGAATCTAAGTTGGCGTCTAAAACCAGTAAATAATTAAATCAAATTAAATTAATTAATTAATATTTGAAGAAACTATATTAACGTCAAGTGTCATCTATTACAAATTTAAAAAAAATTTATTTGAACTTGATTGGATGAATGGAAAGTATTTTATTAACACTTGTAAATTTGAACAAGATAAATATTTAAATAAGTAGAGAGAGAGAGAGTGAGATAATATTAGAAATCGAATAAAAAAAAAGGTACTTTTTTTAGTCTTGATCTAATGTTTTTTAAATGTTGAATTCCAATTCTTTTTGTGTAAATCGAAATGATTTGAATTTTTATCCTAATCTTTAGTATATTTGTAGTACGAATGAAAAGAATTTTAAGATTCAATGCGTAAAACTTTCTTAATTCACGTTTGTTAATGCCCACGTAAGCAACTTTTTTGGCATGTTATCGCCACATCTTGGCGATATGTCATATGATAGTACAAGTGCTATGACGCGGCAAAATAACTTTTGTAAATTGTTAACGAATAATGGCAACGGATAATGTTGCCACAACAATGTTTTGACTTAACTCTAAAGCTTCTTGCTAACAGTTCAGTTTCTTAGAAAGACTTCATGTAGGAAGTCGTATTGATATAATGAATTGATTTTATAAATATTTGGTTTCTACAATCATTTTTTACAGTCCTCTTAGTTAATAATTAAAACACCTATGAACTGCTTATACGGGTTTTAGACAATTAAAGTCGGATTTTTATTTAACAAAGTCACTATATCTTGAAAGAAAAAGTCCGTAATGTGGAAATAGAGATTCCTCTTTTAATATATCTTAGAAACCCCATAAAGCAAATTTTAATAATAAACACTATATATATTATTAAAAAATAATTAAAACAATTATTCATGCTATTGTTTGGTCAATTAATTTTTATTTGTTTTATTAATCTTCCCGTCAAAAAGAAATCTGTAAAAAATAAAAGCGAAAAAAAAAAAACATGAATGCACTGTGTATATATATATTTTCCAACTTTAAAAATAATTTTATATTAAAATTGAGGAATTTTTTAATATCATTTTCTAATTTTAAGCCTACAAGTAATTTTAAGCATATTTTTTTTACAAGTAATTTTAAGCATTTACTACCACATGTGTCTTGAATTGTACTCGCAATTACTGATGAAATTTGTTTGTTTTTTTCTGAATTTTTTGATTTAAAAATTATGATAATTTTATTACCCTAGGTGAGCTAGGCATCTAGTAAAAACAGTTCAAGGTCATTGATTATCAGAAAATTTGTTAAAAGGGAGAATAAATTGAAATGAATATTTAAATATTTTAGAAAATTTTAAGAAAATAGGAAATATTTTAAAAATAGGGGGAAATCGAATCACAAGAGAGAAATTCCGTTGAATAAGAAATTCACTCCATTATTTTGAGGTTATTTTATGATGGTAAAATGTTCTGGTTCCATGAAAAGTTCACGAAATAGAATAATTCTCAAAATAAATGTTCGTAAAATGGAGTTCCAACTGTAATTAGTAAATAAGGGTACTTCTTCTGGCCTTGTGATTTAATGTTTTAAAATTTTCCATTCTAATTTTTTTCATACAAATTATAATAATTTGTGAATTTTTATCATAATTATTAATATAACCGCAGAATGAATAAAAATAATTTTAAAATTCAATGTGTAAAACACTCTTTCTTACTCTCCCCCCTCTCAGACACACATATACAAGATCGATAAAAAGGAAAGATTTATCAAATCGTATTATTTTCCACCATAAATAACTTATTCACTCTTATTTGTTCTTTTTCTTTCCCAATAGAAGCAAACAGAAAGAGAGAGAGTGCGTGCACCCCCAAAAGAGAAAAACAGAACACTCTTATAAGAGGGACACACATTTATCTTTCACTGGATCCTCCCTCTCATCCCTCCCTTTCTTCCAAAACCCTCCCCCCTAAAAGGGGTATTTAAATTTTTAAACTCGGTTTCCTTTCGGCCACGCCACAATTGTGACAGATCATATGTTTTCCGGATCTTCCACCGTCATCATATTTTCAAGACAAGGGTTGGAGGTCTGAAGCGAGCAAAAGAAACGCGATACCATTGGAGGGTTCCCTCTGGTCCGTTATATAGCCACTCAACCCAACAGCAAGTGCCTCAGTCATAACCCGAAGCTCTGGCTTTGCGTCAATATTGAGCTTCCAGCCTAGCACACGGTTTCTCCCAGTGTTTGTTCTTGATATGTGCGGAGCGTCCTTCTGCGTTAAGAGAGGGATCCAGAGTTCTCTTGGGTGTAGAATATCTCTGGGATGTGATTCTTTTTCCTCATACCCCTCCCCCTCCTTCTCACTGCACTTGGCTTCATCTCCCGTTTTTTTGTATGTATGTATGCATTTTTTTCTTTTACCAACCAGATGTTCTTCTCTGACACAACACCGAATAAGGCCAGTGTAATTCGGTCTTTCCTGTTTGTTTCGCGAGAGCCATTTCAAATATTTGAAAGTTAGTTCATGAAAAATGCACAGCTGAGTTTTCACACGGCTCGCTTCGTTTGGTTGCGTTGAGTTGAGTTGAGCGGAGTGGATGCTGGTTTTTAAGATTCGTCAGCAAGATGCAGTCGTCTGAGCAATCGGATTATGAAAGCAACGTATCTCCGAGGAATTCTTTCTCCTGACGCAAAAATGCGAGAGAACCACCGCATTCAGTTTTCCGGTAACTTATTTATGACTGATATATCTAAACTTCAAAAACAGAGACACTTTTCTCCAAACAAGACGTAGGCTTTTTCTTTAAACCTAAACCGATGAAAAATTTGTTTGAATGTTGATGTGGATTTTTATCAGTAATAAAATATTTAATATTAACCAATCATGTTCTTATTTTTATTGAATTAAGTATATGTTTTCTAGAAGAGTTGATAGATATCTTCATGACAAATATTACAAATGTATAAAATACAAACTTCCTGTTCAATCAAGTTTTGCGCATGGTCAAATTAAAGGGATATTAATTTACACCACATACAGAAACTAAATATAAAAAAATTAACTGCACTATGCATATATTTTAATTTTAAAATCTCCGTAGAATTACTTAATATTTTGATATGACGTGAATCAATTTTTTTTCGTTGCCTTTCCACGTAAGGTGCCCGCAGTCACCGAGTGATCATGTACCTGTAGAACTCGTGACCTAAGGCGTACACAAAAGAGGGAGGTTGAGGGTTCAATCATCCCCCCATAGACCAACATTTTTAAAAAATTTATCATAGAGAATGTTCCTCGTCACACTTTCGTCTACGCGTTTTTTAGAACGTAACCCCCACATAAGAGAGGTCTGTGTACGCCACTGTTCATTGCTTTTAGTTTTAGTGACATTAAAAATCAGTTGCGTAAGGGAGCTAATGCATTCGAAATCTGTCTTGGATTAAATTATTTGAGCTGGTTTAATATGGAAGTGTCCGCTTAGGTGTCCTCCTCGTCAACTGACCGTATCTCTGAATTAAGAGAATTAAATTCACCAATAGCTCTTATAGATATTTGTACTGTGAAGTTGATAAAAACTATTAATTAATGCAGGTAATTTTTTTGAATACAAAAGTTGTACTCAACGAATCAAAACTCACTACTGACACTACTCGCCGACAAGCGTCATTTACACAATAAAATAAATCCGCTTCAAATACCATTTGAGAAAGGAAAAAACTAAATATAGTAAATACAAGGAATGTCATGATCCAATTTTAAAATATCATAAACGTTAAGTAAAAAATTACTGTTTACGGTAGCATTAAAATTTTCTCACCCAAAAGTTGCGGAGTAATATTTTTACTCGTGCAGATTGATTATTTTTTCTGTGTAGGGTGTCAATATATTTGTATTAATGGATAAAAATTAAAATTTGGGAAAAGTCGTCACGATTAAGAAAATTATTATTCAAAAAAATTTGATTAAATAAGTAAAAAAAATTGCACTTTTAGACATATTATTTAAAATTTAATATGTAAGTAAAAATAAATCTCTCTTTTTATTCCCATTAATATTTTTTAAAACAGTGACCAATGTCTATAACTCCAGATTCATTAGGACAACATAAAGATACAAAACATTATGTTAAAGCTTTAATAAGTTGTGCCTACTTACGCATATATAAGTGCATTTATCAATGTTTGTGGGTAACTATTAATAAAATTAATTAAGAGGATTATTATGTATTATTTACAACATTTACCTAAAGACTTCACTATTATAATAAAAACCATGTTTATCACTTTATCCGTAATATATACATGGTGTGCCCAAATATATATATAGCACCCAATTATTTATGGTTAATATATATATATAAATATATATATATATATATATATATATATATATATATATATATAAATTTATATATTTATAATTCCATAAATAAGTAAATAACGAAAAACAATTTTCTTTCTAAAAGTAATACTATGTCAACTATTAAATGAAATTTTAAGCCGATTTTATTTTGAAATTGCCCAAACACTGAATAGAGTAGCGATAAAAATGTCTGTTCTTCTGAAGAAAATGTTCGTTCAAGAAAATTTAATTGAAAATTCTAAAAAATTTTGCATCTTATTTCAAATGTGTCTTGTTTATATATATATATAGTACCTAAACTCTGTACAACTAGATTTCTCGTTGGGAGTGCAGAAGAAATGCCCAAAGAATTTTACCTGTACGATCCATAGTTAACGAGAAAAATAAAATATGCCGGTGCAAGGAAAAACCACTGTATCGGACACATCCACAACAGTATTTGCAAATATTTATAACGATAGATGCTCAAAGTATCCACCGATCATATCGAGATAGGCTTGAGCGTGCTGTGGCATGTGAATGAATGCACATATCTTACCAGCGTGGTGTCCATCGAAGTACACGCAGCATGCAGACAAGAAACTAAGTCCGATTGTGCAGTCACAGTGTCTCGACACACCAAATTCTTGATACTGCCCCACAGTAAAAAACTCCAATGGTGTGACATCTGTCCATCATGGAGGTCATAGAGCCAGAACTCCACGTCTAATCCAGCGAGCAGAGTAGCGATATCCACCCAATTGAGTACAAAAGAATTGAAATGAGCGTCCCTTCATGAACCATAATGCATCATCATTAATTCAGCAACATTTACCGTATTTTTGTCGTAAACTATGGAAAAAAATACGCTAAATGTTGCTGACTTCTTTGGGCGCTTTTTATGCACTCCCGACGAGGAATCTGATTGTACAGAATTTAAGAGCTTCTTGGGGACACCCGCTCATATATTGTAATAAATATGCTTAACGTTATAATGCGTACTAATACAAATCTTTTGAGTAACATTTCCTTTCTGTAAGATGTCTGACTAAATTAGAAACTTGGAATTTGGTGAACGTATTGAAATTTTTTTATTTGTTCAATAAAAATACTTGAAATTTTAGTTTTTAAAAACAACACTTCTTTTGAAACTACGAAACATAGAAATGTACTAAGTGTGACTCAGAAACAAACGAGACTGGTCCAATAAATCATCGTGACTACATAATCAGAGAGAGAGTTCTCCGTAACATTATCACCTTCAAAGTAGTTCCTTTCAGCATTCACACACTTCTGTATTCGGTGCTGTCATTGCTGGTAACAATTCTGGAACGAGGGTTTTTTGGAATTCCCATTAGGATATTTTCCGTTTTTGCCAAAACCTCTTCAACTGAGGTAAAATGGGTTCTCTTTCAACAAGATTTAACTGTACAAAGTAAAAGAAAGTCGCCTAGGGCCAATTCAGGTAAGTAAGGAGGCCCCATCAAAGTAATGTTTTTGCTGGTCAGAAACTTCTTGACAGATAGGACCATGTGAGCGGATGCATTGTCTTGGTGCAACAACCAACCTTCACTCCTCAGTTCTGGCTTTTTTCCCTAATGTTTTTACGAAGTATTTTTAGTACTTTAATGTAATAGTGTTGATTAACAGTCTGACCACCGATGCGAGTGAGAACCCAGTCATATCACGAATTTTGGCTATGTTTTTGTCTGTAATAGCTGACCTTGGTCACCCAGCAGGTTCATCATCTTCCACACTGACCCTTCCCCTTGAAAACCTCTTATACCATTCAAACACCTGTACATTAGACAAAATTTCATTACCATAAGCTTCGGTTAGTATTTGAAATGTTTTCATGGCTGTTTCCTTGAGTTTCTTTAGAAACTTGATGTTGATTCGACATTTAACCGGCAAAATGCATCTGCACGTGTTCATTCAATGACGTACTACTCCCAACCGGCATGATCTATTAAGGCGCAACTGGCCACGTGAATAGAGAAGGTTTGTGGGATGACGTCACCAAAACAGTTGTTGTCAATTCCACTCTTTTTTCAAGCTGCACACTTAGTCTCGTTTTTTTGGGGTCACACCTTCTATAATAATTTTAGTGTACGATGATTTCAAGAGGGGGGGAATAACCGGAAATTGACGGTTTCTTATAAATGTTTTTTTTTTTTTTTTTTTTAAAAAAATATTTACTGCTCATCTACACTTTAAAAATATGTCAAGGTTCTTGTTGAAAAGTTTTGCTTTTTTATTCTACCCTTTTATTTTTATCTTCTATGTAATTTTTATCTTGGAATCCATTTTCTGAAAAACTGTATTTTTAGAGAAATTAAAATTTTTAAAATGTGATTACTCCCTCGAAAAGAATTGTCGTCTATTCATACCAAATTTAGTAGAATTATTAATCATACTGTGCTTGAGGGTCTGATCTAGGATTTGAAATATATACAATTTATAAATGGATGTATTACTCTTTTAACATTTCAGAGCAGAGAAACATTAACGGAAAACTTCGGTTATTATTTTGATCGATTGTTATTTTGAAAATCATGTGAATTCCTCAAAAAGTCCTATATATATATATATATATATATATATATAGTGTTCAGGCTCCACAAAAAAAGTCTTAGCTTTATATAGACAAAATATTATTATAGAAGCTGTTCAGTGTACGTGTATGAAAACGTAAAGAGCCCTCTAACGCTCATAATATTCCGTATATTCTTAGACTCCAACGAGTAAGAAGTCGAGTCGGGCGACCAGAGCTAAATAAACTACAAGCTGAGTAAGATTCATTTCTTGAGTATTTCTAATGAGTAGTGAACTGAACTATGAGAAGCTTTTTCATTAAAAGAGAATATTTTGATAATATGTTATTTATAAATGCATCAATGATTTCGTTTTTGTTGCAAGGCTGTCTAAGGATAATCTTCCAATATTTAAATTAGTTTCAAAGACCTTGCCTTGAGTGCCTAAACGCTTTGATTTTTACTTTCAAGCCATCTCAAAGAGGTCTTACTTTGATTGAAGATATCTATTCCTTTTCCCTGTGTCTTGAATATGACTACTTTAGTTGGGTACTCATGTTCCTGAATTCGGGATCGACGTTTTTTCTGTGAAGTCAGGGATTTGAATTCAAATTATACAAATACCCATCATGTAGAGGAGTTGAAGCACACTAAATCTGTCAAGACTCAAAATCCTCACGTGGTTTGAAAAAGGAAAAAACTAACTCAAGTGTCGACTTTGTCACTCAACACTGAGTCAAAATTATGAGGACCATCACCAACAGACCTCTTGCTGTTTCAAAGTGCGATGATAAATAATCAATCAACCAGTTAATTATAAAATTTTAAAGTCAATTCTAATATTTAAAAGTGTCCTCACATCTGATTTAAGATTAATCTTTATTTTCCCCAATTCGATTATCATTTCATTTTTTCTTAATCTAAACTGATTTCAGGATAGTTAGATAAATGAGAAAAAGGATTTAAAAAAATGCACTAATGTCATTTATGTAGCTCATATCTTATCTAAGGATATCATACCTTATTTAACGATGTCTCATCTAAGAATAACTTACCTCACACACACACACACATCTAAGGATAACTTATCTCATCTAAGGATAACTAACTTCATTTACGGACATTTGATCTTATCTACGGATAACTGACCTAATCTTTCGATATCTAACCTCATCTTTGGATATCTAACCTCATCTATGGATACCTAACCTCATCTCAGGTTAACTAACCTTATATAAGGATTGTTATCCTCATATGTGGACATCTTATCTTATTTAAGGATAACTTACCTCATATAGGGTTTTCTAACCTTATCTAAGGATATGCTTTCCTCCTTAATATTAGTTTCATAGATGACTTTCAAAAATTATAAGTGCTGTTTTGCTGTCTTGTCAAAGCAATCGACATTTTAATTACCTTTGTTTGAGATATTACTTTTGCTTTAACATTCACAGCGTAGAACTAGTATTCATCAGTTACGCAATAATGTGCAATAATTTCTTAACACGCCTCTTGAAACAGCTTACGTGTTTATTGCATTATTAAAATTGGATCTTAATTAAATCCTCACCCTACATGAAACTGGCAGAGCATGCACCAGTCACCTCATCAATCAATCTCTTTCTTTACAGCTGGTTGGAACGGCCTTGCTCCTCTTTCAATGCAGCCTCCAAAGGTTTACTGAACCATAGACATGCAGCTACAAGAGGATACAACAAGCCAGCAGCCATAAAGAATAAAAACAAAATATGAAACGACAAGGGAACTGAAGTGGGTTGAAAAAAAATGTCGCGAAGCTGCAGACACGGTTTCAAAGCACTGCAGATCTTTTGTTCGTAATTAGAAAAATATGACCCGTCCCGAAAATCTAATTTACGGGCCTTTCCTCCCACTGTAATGATATTTATATGTTTCCGTTCACCTCTTTAATCGAATTGAGCAGGGTCGGAGCGACCCCTCTACGGGGGACTGCAGGACTGATCGCAGGGGGGCCCTCCCTGATCGAGCATTAGGCCTATTTCTGAGTTGCCGACTCGTGGTAATGTTCGCTGCTGTAAAAGCTTACAATTCTTTTATTTTTTTAAAAGTTTACTCTGCAGAAGTTTTCAGAGAGGATCGTTTTGGCAGTTAAGTGCTTCGCCAAAAGGCATAAAGGAGAATTTACTTTTTCGACAAAAGGTACTAGAAAAGGCTAGGAGATTCTTTCCCATATGGGAGAGGACTTTTTTTTTGTCATTTACGTACAAGACATTAACGATACTTGTTGATCGCATAAAAGCAACTTAATTCACGTAATTACATAAAATGGTTTTTCGCTTGCTAGTAAACATGGCGCACTGGAATGGTGAATTTTAATTCTTAATGAATGGTGCCGGTTAAATGAGTGAGTCAGGATCGAATACAAGGTTAAAAAATTTAAGAGATGAAAGAAGTGGAGTTTTAAATCACCATTTAAATGGGCTTTATTGCAGTTTCTTAATATTAGCTTACTTTGTGAGTAAAAGTTTTTAAAGAAAAGTTTATTAAAAATGGTTTATGAGATAATTAAGTATACGGATTAAAAGACAATTTTTTCCATTTATTCAAATAAACTTTTGCCATTTGTTGGTAAAATGTTTATGCTAAAAAGTAAGATATTTTGAAATCTAGAATGTTAAGTTTCCATTTTTTTTTCATAAACATATAGATCATGTGTCGGAAACCTATATTACGCATGCCACATGTGGCACGCGGTTCGATTCTCAGTGGCACTTTGTGTTACTCAACCATTTTGTCAATTTTTGAGTGGAGGGAGGTTCATAAATTTGTAACGGACCTTTATGTTACAAATATCTTCAGAATTACGGGCATTTACAAAATTGTGAAAAAGTCTAAGGATAAAAAAAATTCTAATGATAAATTAATAGCCTAAGATAAATTATTGAATGTTATTTCTGGAGAGATTTAATTGTTTGAAATGGGAAAACTCCACGTACTCTCCTTTCTGCTTTTTATTCTACATGTATCAAAGTAAAAAGTCTTTCCTCATACTATGAAAAATACTTCAAGTTCGCAAGAAATTGTTTAATAATTGAACGCTCAGAATGGTATCAAATTCAAAGTCACACATAGTATCCTTAATTTTGCGATATGAAAGCAGAGCGGTGCAAGCACTATAGGTTCGCCATAAAATTTTCATTTATCTTTTTATTTAAATGCAATGAAAGGAAATAGTGTTATTTTACGTTGTCTATATAGCTTATTTTAATAAATATGTTTTAAAATACATAAAGCCGCCCATCCGGTGTCATGGTTAGATGCTGACTGTGGTGTCGAAGGGGATGGGTTCGAATCCCGGAGAAGGCATGGGTGTTTGTAAGTGTATAATGTCTTCGTGACATGGGGTACTCTAAATAGCCGTCGAGCCGCAAGTCTTCTCGTGAAACTGGTGGAAGGGGAAGAAAGGTGGGAGGCCCTTGACCCCTCCAAGGGTGTGCTCCCTCAAAATTGGAGTGGAACCGATCAAAATCGTACTGTCACCTGCATGGTGCTCAAAGCTAAGGCTAAACGAAATGCGTAAAATTCTAGCCCCTTGCCGCGATGGATTTCGTGGATCTTGATCTGATGTCACTGTCGTTCAGGTGGTATAAGTAACAACAACAAAAATACATAATATAGTACAATTTAAATTATTTTTTTTTATTTTTGTAGAAGAAATAGTGATATTTTATGCTGTTTATGTTAAGAAATATCTTAAATGATAAAAAAAATTAGTATATAATAAAACTATAAATTGGTTTCTATTCTCTAACTCTGCAAGCATCATCAAGGAATCGAATGGTTTAAAAAAAATGTCCTACTGTGTAGCGCACTGAATCATATTGGTTGTTGTTGTTTCTAATGCCACCTGTCTGACGTAGTCAGATTGAGGCCCACGAAATTCCTCGTAGCAAGGGGCTAGAAGTACGCCTGCCGTTGGCCTTGAGCACCATACAGGTGACAGTACGAATTAGCTCGGCGAAATTCCCCGAAGGGACGATAGATGGCGTCACCACCTATCCCCATCTCCACAATTTAAGCATGGGACTGGAGGGAAAGGAAATATTCTCCAGTTCCTGCACTCGTGACTCATCTCACAAGACTTAGGACCCACAGATTTAGCGAGCACGTACTCCGTGTGTACTCGGAGGGTATTTGGTGGCATCGGGCATCGAATCCAGGCCTTCCGGTCTGGAGTCCGATGCTCTAACCACTAGGCTACCCACGTCCCATCATATAGGTAGACTGATTTGGCACTCTACAGCTATAAGGTTACCAATCTTGATATAGATCAAAAGTAAATAGATATGATCATATTTTAATAGAATTCCATGATCGAAAAAACTTTTTTCGATAGATTCTTGTTTAGGTCATTTAGACTGTCAAATATTTATTCTGGTACTGACAATCACCACAAGAGTTTGTGGATTCTGTAAAATTAAATTTTCTCTGATTAACTCAGCACTTGATTAATTAAACATATTAGTTTAGCTTTGTAAACAGAGATTTTTATTCAAATATCCATATTACAAAAGCAAGGAAGTTAGAAATTTGATTTATATTTAATCGGTTGATCGTTCAGAGCTGATAGAGGCTGCGGTAGCCCAGTGTTCAAGGTATTAGATCATGGCAGTCATGTCATGAGTTCGAGCCCAGTACCACTAAAGTCCCGCCGTGTAGGGGAGTGATGCACGT